>JAAXCT010000203.1:600000-878922 GCA_012490785.1 Eragrostis nindensis
ATAAATGTTAATACTGACAGCCAGTCTGAAAGAGAAAAACACAAATCAGTCACTCATTCATTTTATATCTACTAAGAACTAAAACAATACAGATGACAGTTCACACAAGTGGAGCAGTCCCAACTACCGGAACTCTCCATTCTACTACAAAAAACCGACACAACTAAAAGCGGCTAAAGCATCATGTGATATGTCACTACCAGCTATTTTATCACTCAAAAGAAAAACTCAGTGATATCAATTGATATTACCGAAAGAGAAAAACACTCAGTTACTCATTCAATCAATATCAAAGAAGTAAACCAATACCGATGACACTCGTCACAAACGGAGACTGGGGTAGGTACCAAGGTCCAAGACTCTTTATTCTATTATCAAAGTTAAGGTATACCATCATGAGTTATGTAGTTACTCACTTTTTTATCATTCCAACATATGAAACTCGGGGATATGAGTGAATATTATAACCGAAAGCAACAAGAACATTCTTGTTCTCCACCTAAAATGACTACTACAATAGAAAAGTATATGCTGAAGCATCTATCCTTGGGAACCATTTGCTCACAGTTAGCAGTTTGGAGCACATTATAACCTACGAAGTGTAAAGACCATATTCAACGTCAAAACAGACAATATGCCAATTCACCAATTGCACCAAACCATTCCTACAAGTTATAATGTGGAAATTCTAGTAAGACTATGAGAGTTTACTAAAATGCAGTACTAGTAATAAAATCAAGTGGAGGGCTGGAGGCTGTAAGAATGTTCAAACATACACCATTAGCGCTAATCCGGAGCGCAAATAGGGCAGCGAAACCGCACCTGGTACCCGTCGCCAAACTCCTGCATGAATGCAGCCTTGATGGCCTCAGCGGACGCGCGGTGGCCGCCGCCCGTGTCGCTCATCAGGATTAGCACCTTCTTCGGCGCCTCGGCTCGCGCGGCGGCCTCCTCCTCGGCTACCGCGTCAACGTCCCCGCCACCCCCTCCCCCTCCTCCACCCTCGCCGGCGCCACCGCCGCCCCCACCGCCCAAACCCAGCCCGAGGGACGCGAACCCGAGGGGCGCGATTTGGTTCCCGTGCAGCTGCACGAACCGCGCGAACTCGCTCCACATCCGGTGGAGCCTCCCGGCGGTGGTGGAGGCGGGACCCGGGACGGACATGGCGACGGAGAGGGCAGCGCGAGGCCCACCCCGCGAGCGCGGGAGGAGGGAGGCATGGTAGGAGGATGGGAGAGCAGGGGAGGCGGAGACGGCCGCGGTTGGGTGCGGCGTGGATAGGAGCGGGAACGGGACACACATGAAGGCGGCCGGGAGCCCCGGCTCCGCGGCCGGCGCGGGCATCGCGGCGGCGAGCCGGCGGGCGGGCGCGATGGTGATGGAGTGGGGAAGAGGGGAAGGTGAGCCACACAGCTGGGAGGGGGCGCTCCTTCGGTTTTGTTCACGGTGTTGGGTTGGGTTGGGCTGGTCGGTGGCCGTTGGAGTTGGCAGGGCATGTGTGAATTTGCAGGCACAACTCGTGAGCATTGACCCAACACAAGCCAACGCGTCCGGAAGATCGAGTACAAAAACTCTAAAAGCCGGTCTTGAGTACATAAAGATGCTGCCTAACAACTCAAATCAGTGTGAAACCAGCCAGTTTAGAGGAAGCATGTTACATGTGATTAATTTGGCTGTGATGAATTGACAATTCGTGAGGGAAACGTTTATGAGTTCTTAGCATTTTTTTTCCCCTCATCTCACTTGGACGGTTGGACCGTAGAATCTTAGTTTTATGATAACAGACTGGATATTTTGTTTTGCAAATTACTATGTAGATGTTAGCAATGCCGCATTTTGGTCCATCGTTTTCGCATAAATCAAATCAAGCACTATATGCTTTTGGTTTCCTTTTTTCACTAGTGCTTATTAGCATCTCTTTTAGCGTGTTCTCTCTCCAACATGGATGGTTCTTTCACAAATTTATGCTGTGTGAGAAAAGTGAGAATGCACTTGAACCACGTGCATTTAATAACTTGTTGATAGCTGTTTTGAAGTGACTCCTTTAAAGAGTTTGGTGGTTGATAAGAGCAAGCCCAACGCGAAGGCACGTCGCCAAGCCACGTCAGAAAGTGCTGCGGTGAAAGAAAGAGAAACGAGGAAAGAGAAGATGCTTGGCGCGTCTGCGAGCGCCAAGCTCGACACGAGCTCCAACGCATAATGGTGGGACCCGCTGTGAATCTCCTCTCTGTCTCTCTCCTGCGTGCGCTCTCGGCAGCCGCGACTATGGGGCCTCCTGTGTAGGCGTTGGCTTGGCGCAGGGTTGGATGCCTTGAACGCGAGCGTGGGCGCGAGTTGAGCTGTCTTGGCTCTACGCCTACTCGCATTGGCCTTGCTCTAAGGCTACTCCTAATAGAAGTTTCATTTCAATCAATGAGGTGCCACATATGCATTGTTGATGACATGGCAATAGAATTATAAAGAGAGAGAGGAAAGTGGTTTCATCTATATGAAACAATCTCTACACTGTTTCCAACACATTTTGTCTCTTGCATGTGCTTCTTAGAAACAGTGAAAATGAAACTATGCATTGTATGAGCTATTTCAACCATCAAATAATTGTCTTGCTGCTTATGTGGCACTCTTAGAAACAACAAAATGAGATCATCCATTGAGACTAGCCTAAGGCACCACTCAATTTTTTTTTAGATAAACTATCTGCCATCGACATTTTGATTTGTGTTACTAGTTCATCCAGAGTCATTTGACCCAACCAACAAGTATAACTGAGATATTCACTACATCTCATACGTACCGTCAAACGCATACGCGTGAGAATACACGTGTGTGAGAATCAAAAGGTAGTAGGAGGGTCATGGTTGATGGTTGTTCCAAATATACGTTCAAATCCTAAAGCAGCCTCAGTTTCTTTCAGCCTAAGCTCTCGTATTTGGTAGAAAACTGAATTTTCGGAAGTTGCATTTGTTGTTTCATTGAAGTGGATGGATGGATATATCTTGTAGTAGGGTTTAATATCAGAACAATACAAAAGAAAAAAAGGAAAAACCGATTTTTTTCTGTTGCAGTCATGATTTTTGCTTCAGCTACGGCCGTCATGAATTTTTCTTCTTCTTCAGCTACTCCCAGCAAAAACAAAGAAAAAACGGCAGCGGCTCATCCCCGCCAGTCAGCAGCCAGAACCGACCCGTCATTGGCCCGCCCTCATCCCTGACCCACCGGTCAGTCTCCAGCGTCCGTTAGATTTCACCCTGGTCACCACGCGCGAGGTCCACAGGACGAGGGGCACGCGGAGCGCTCTCTCCTGTCTTCTGCCGCCGCCTCGCCGCTCCTCTTCTCCGGCTGCCGAACCAAAGAGGTGGTCCCCGCCGAGCGATGCATATGCCGGCGACCGCCTGCCCGGGCTCGGCCGCCTTCCCTTCCTCCTCCTACCGCCACGGCTGCGGAGCCCCTCCCGGTTCCGGGGGATTCCTGAAGCTCCTGCCCCTCCCGTGCCCTCCCACGCGGGCGCCGAGGCTCCGGCTCGTAGTTCCCATGGCCTCCACCGTCGACTCGCCCGGGAGCTCCTCCAACTTCGCCAAGCGCATGGAACGCGCCTGGCTCATCTCCCAGGTGCCCCAAGTACCCTCAATTACTAGCTGTTCTGTTCAAAATTCGTTTCGCTCCGTGGATATGCTTGTTTATTCGATTGGGCCGGTATGAAATTTGCAACTGTCTCGATTATACGTGGTGAACCGTGTCTCGTTAATAGTACCAGTTATTTGTGGGTGTGGCTAGATCATTCCTTTGGCTAAGGTGTCAGACCTGCCTGGTTTTGGTACGAGTAACCCAACGAACGGTGTTGTGAATCCTCTTATCTGATTCACTGAACTAGGAAATCTTAGTAGAGTTAGTTAGGCATTAATAGGAGCAGAATAATATGATGTCGCCGTGATGGCTCAAATATTTAGCTCTGTTGGTAGACGATGCCATGAATTTGTGGAAGTTGAAATCTCAGTCTTAATAATGCGCAGTTCCATGTTAGCTGAGTTGTTTCCAGCCTGAGATAAGTTAGAACCAAGTGCATAGGCAATTCCAAATGTTGAAATGTTTTTAATTTTGTTAGCTTTGTCAATACAAAGACGGTGCTGTTGTTTCCAAAGATGGCAACATTTTTTAGATCATACTCAGACATAATGGAAATCGTGGGGGTAATCAGGTGTCATATCATGTTGCACATCCTTCATATCTTCTACAAAGACTTCTTTAGAGGTTTTTTTTGGAAAAGGGCTTCAACTTCTGGTTCATTTAACCACGTAGAACCTCGTCCAAAACAGAGCAGTCTGTAACTGTTCTATGCCCTTACTTATTTTGATGTTCTGATGCTGATGATTGGAGAACAGAGTTAAATTATCCACGAAGAGCAAATTTAATTCTTTATCCTAGTTATAGCTTTGCTCTTTGGTAGTTGTGATTTGTGAATTTGAAGTCTTGTGCTGCTGTATAACATTCATGTTTTAATGATATGCAGCAACCACGGCCGATTTCTTGTTCATCTTGTCAATCTGCTGGCCATGTGGAGTGCAAGTGGTGCGCGGGCACAGGCTTTTTTATCCTTGGCAACAAAATGCTATGTGAAGTACCCTCAAGAAACTCAGAATGTGTGATATGCGCTGGAAAGGTTGTATATTTTTTTCTTATCACTCATTTAACTATAGATGCATCTGAATCATAGCATTTTCATGTAAAATAAATAATATATTGATACCTTTGCTGCAGTTTGTGTTCCATGAACAAGTTTTTTTTTTTTTGCGAGGAGCTCCATGAACAAGTTGTTTGACATGATTACATAGTAATGTCTTTAATATTAACACTAGGTATTCTTTTGGTTTCAGGGCTTTGTAAATTGTGCTGATTGCAAAGGGACTGGATTTCGTGCCAAGTGGCTTGAAGAACCTCCTGTTGACAAATGAGTCACATAAGTCATACTGCAAATTCATTATTTCACAGAAATTTTCGCTAATTATATGTAACCCTGTTCATATTCTTTTTCTGTATGTAACTATGGTACTAGAATCCTTTTGTAACTGCATCAGCCCCATGCTTATGGTAACATGCTGTTAATTGTTCAATATATCTTACTGTTGGTAAGAGTGTGAGTAAGAGGATTTTTTTTTGTCTCTTAAATCTGTAGATTTTGCTTCATCACTTTAGGTTTATTTTTCTTCTGTAAGACATCACATGTCAAAACAATTGTTCAGAATTTAGACATCTCTACATCTATCTTTTCATCATTATTTCTGATGATAATGTTATACGTTTAACACAGATTTCATAGGTCTTTGACATGGGGAAAATTATCATATTAAGTTCTGAACCAGGAAATAAACTGCACCGTAAGTTTTGTTTTTATGAGGGAAAACAGTAAGTTGTCTAATGTTAGTATCAGCCAAAGTCTTGACACTTGAAGGCGAAAGAACAGATCTTCTAACAACTGCTCAAACTTTAAAAGAAAGATGAGAAATGATAAATTGTTGCTAACATAACAGCTTAGAATGAGGAGACCCATCACTTTGGCTAGGTATAATGTGTGCTGTGAGACCGAGAATCACTCTAGATTATAACTTTTGAGATCTGCTATTGCAGTTACATACCACCGTACATATTACAATATGAAATCTTGTCAAATCTTCAAAGCAAATCATAGTTGGGAACACAGATGTCCTATTGTAGTTTCAAGTGGAACTAATGGCATCCAAATGAACATGGTGGTGCTCGTGCAAAGCTGCTAACCTGTTGCCAGTGTGATCAGAATATATAACACATATGTTCTGCTGTAGTTGCCAGCTTCACTTAGTGCATTTTAATTTTGAATTCTTTTTGCAAAAGAAGGTACCAGTTAAGCCAATGCCAGATGAGCTGTCTATAAATCCTTGTGCTTTCTAGTTTCTATGGTGCCAAATATTCTTTGGAAGGGATAGACTCATAGGAACCCTTTTTTTATGTAGTATCAAAGAAGTGAGTCTGTCTTTCAATCTTTCTATGCCAATGTATTTGCACATATTTCTGATAATTGTTTGGCTTTGCATGTTGCCTTGTCTGATAGTTTCTTGTCTGATAGAATTGATGTACTTTGATTGCTGCTTATCAAGATCAATTGTTAGTTAAAAATGCATTGCATTTTGTCATCCAATAGGGCATGAGCTGGCTTGTGAATTCCAGAACTCGTTAACTTTTAAGTCTACAATTTGATGAGAGTGAAACTGCCTAATGTATGGCTAAATAGTATGATAGTTTTGTGTTTTCTGATGGTGTACTATTGGAGATGCCAAAAAGCCCTTTACGCCACATCAAGAACATTTGCCAAGGAAACTATAAATAAATTTATATGGACATTCATGGACCTACTGCCTTGACTTAAAAATCAAGCTGTTATACAGCTGTCTTTACTGAGAAATTTATTTGTTTTGCTTTGGCACTGCCTCTTAACTTATGCATTGGGGCCAAGTATGCAAAAGACAATGTTTCCTCAGCCATATGATTTCTGTTTTTTTACCTTTGGAAGGAAATAAAGTTATCCAAAAGATCTGAAGGGATAACATTCTGAAGCATATATCTTCAAGCTTGCATAGATTGTCATTTTTGCTACGGACATACCTGTTATTTGTCCTCATCAATTATCTCTTTTAACCAATGGATGATTTGTTTTACCTCCTTTGTCCATTTGATTGATGTGTTGTAAATTCCAATATGGTCATTTCACTGTCCATATTGATGCTTGCCATTGGTATGCTGCAGTATTCGTGTGTTTCTTGTTTCAAATTTGTTTCCTTCTAATGAAGTTTTGTGCTTATGTCGATTAACTTGTGACCAATATTTGGGACTGTTTTGTAGTGTATACGGGTGCTCTGCATTGACTATTTGTTTTGGTATTCTTGTGCCATGCAATCAAATTTATCTTTGGCAAAATTGAGGCGTAACTGAAGGTGAGGATTCTGTGGAAATTACATTGATACTTTCCTCTTTTATCTTTTCTGTTGTGGTCATTTGTCTGTGCTGCGGTGATGGTGTCAGCAGTTAAGACAAAAGATGTACCAAGGATTTGACTGTTTTGGTCCATACAACATAGATCCTCCAAATGAATGTAGCCAAAGTTATTGTTTTTTAGTCGTTGCAATTGATAGAACTTGCGGTGCAAAACAAAAGTAAATTGATTGAAGTTGTATGAATTGATTGAGACTTGTATAAGTGTATTAGACATTTCTATATGCCTGAAATGAGAATGTCTTGCATTAGATATTTGCAATTTATGCGCCGTACTTGCAAAATAATATTTTGACATATTTGGTTTGGTTTTTCTATTGTCTGTAACTTAACCTTCACGACATGGTCTTCAAATCAGGTTCCTTCACGAATCAAGAAATGATATTTGAAATATTTGATAGACTTACCATGATGGGTTTTCTGCATTTGTGTTTGGATCTGCTGCACTCAGAAAATTTAACCTGGTACCAGATGATTAAAACATGCCTTCTTGTTATCCGATGATTGATTGGGACTTCTGAAAGATATGATGAAGATCAAGAAAAGGAAGGCATCTCATGTTCATTTTCAATCTTAGAATAAAAATAGCTATGATTTGCTACCCTCCCTCCTGCACATCTCAAGGTACATTCTCAAACCACCCCTACTGTCCCATCTGAAAAGGAAATATTTGGATTTATTTTTATCCTTTTTACTAGTGCTATTCGGAACTGAATGAAAAGGATGCCCGTATTGGGAATTTTGTCATGCACCCAATACGCCCTTTGCATGGTCCATTAGCTCAATCACAGAAATATGTGTATGGGATCCAATTGCTTGTCGATTAGGAATCTTGAGGTCCTGTCGGGATTTGTGTGAGCAGGCTGACAAAATAATGAAGCAGAGTTGGTCTAGCGTGTGGTGTCCAATTACCCTATCCCGTTCAACAATAATTTTACTACACTATAATAGTGCACGGGCAACAAAATATGATAAATGAGCCCAAACTAAACTAGGCTAATCATCACATGATAACTGTGAGAACTTGGTCCAGGTACCTGCAGTTCACACCATCCAAACTCTTAAGAGCAAACTGTAAAGTGATGGAGGCCCATGGCTAGTCCAGCTATATTACTTGTGCAATGAATGTATCGGTTTCTGATGATCAGTGCAAACTTCTGGATTGTTGCCGTATTTTGTAGAACTTTCGGTACATCCTTTTTCTGATGATCAGAATCAACTCAACATCATTTTCTGTAAATAGCTTTTCCTAATCAACCATTACCGTCATGATCATGGCATCGGTCCTGGACGAGTGTTTAACTCAATACGGGTTCTTGTCAAATCCATTTAGGAGGCAGATTAGCAGCCCCAAGTCTTGGGTGTTTTGGCGTCAAAGTTTTGGTGGATGTGCCCATCGGCATCACCATGGGCATCAGGGGTTGCCGTTGCTGTGTCATAACTGGGAATGTATCAGTTTTAAGGGAGGCGACGAGCATGACTTTGGACGGTCGGAATTTGTTGGGAGTTGATCATTCCGTCATAAATTCCGCCCATATTCTTCAAATGGAAAACGATAGGAGTAGGGTCCAGCCATGGCCAGAGCACCAAGCAACGGGAAAGGAATTCTTCCATATGACTTGACAAACTGTGTTATGACGTATAAAATGGCAGAACTGATTAATATAGAATAAAAATAATACTATATAGCTGATGATGAAAACAGGATGAAGGTTTTGTCGGGTCAGCCACGTGTGACATTTTCTTCGCTCTTTCTTCCTCTGATATTGTTATTTGCTACTACCTCTGACCTTTTATATAGGGCGTTTGGGGGTTTGAATTTTTTTTCCTAAAAGTAAGGCGTTTTGAGGATAAGATCATAAGACAAACTTCGTGGTTGATGGGAGAGAGTTGGTGGAGGGATGGGTTGAGGTAAAAATGAGGAGTATGCTGGTCTTTTAATATCTTAACTATTTTTGTGTTTGAATGCTCGAAAGTCCTATATTTAGAGACGGAGAGAGTAGGAGTTACTGTGGATGTCGTTTTCCTCAACAATGTAAAACGATTGCAGTTTTCCATAGAGAAGTGAAGTGTGTGACTGACTCTATGGAAAGTTCAGCATCAGATTGTGTAAGGCCAGTAGTAAGTCTCCTTTTTTGCCCTTCGAGATGGCTATGTGAAGAGTTCAACCTTATTTCGGGTCTTATTTCTGTTCTGATTTTACTCCTTAATTTTGCATTCCTGCTTCAGACAAAGCCTTATCTTTTAAAGGACCAATGGATCGAAATCCTCAAAAGTCACAACGCACTGAATGGGGCTTGCATAGTTGGATCGGGCATTGGGTTATTAGCCATCTCAATGAAACGCATAGTTGGATCGGGCATTGGGTTATTAGCCATCGGGCATAGTTGGATCGGGCATAGGACTTGTTAGAGACTGCAACTTTCACATGGTAGTACTTGACAGTTGACAGTGAGAGCTGTTTGGCTAAACAGAAGCAAAAGCAGCCTTCCTGTAGTTCGCATGGCCCACATGGAGCACAGGAATGAAATGTCATAAACCCTTACCGCAAAAACCCTATGCTCCCCAACAGCCACAAAAATAGAGAAATGCAGAATTAAGGAAAAGTGTCAAGACCAGGGGCGCATGTATGACCTGACGCGTTGAGCACCGTTGGATCACTCATCCCCGACGGATCCCGCGGCCGGGACCCGCGGCGCTGGGGCAGCACGCGCTGCGTCACCTGCGTGCGCCGTGGGGCGTGCTTAACCCAGCTCCAGCTCGCTCGCTACGGACAAGAGGAGGCCGCCGCTCTGGGACGGCCAATCAGATCGGGCAAAGAAATTCTAGCGAGAGAAAGGGGTGAAGGCCAGGCCGGCCTTCCTCCACCCCTTCTTCTGCCTCCTCTGCTCTGCTCATTTGGCATTTGCCCTGCGCTCCAAACACCAACTAATTTTGCCGCCCCATCACCCATCCAATCTCTCTCTCTCTCTCTCTCTCTCTCTCTCTCTCTCTCTCTCTCTTTCTCTACATCTTTAAAACGGCCACCTCGCTAGGCCCCCATAGTTGGCCACCCACCTCTCCTCCCTTCCTCTGCCTCTCTCCGCAAGCGCAATGGCGAAGCCGCGCAAGAACAGCACCGCCGCCGCCGCCGCAAACAGCAACAGCGCGGCCGCCGCCGGCGACGTCGGTGTCCGCGTGAAACCGAAGCGCACGCGGAAGAGCGTGCCCCGGGAGTCCCCCTCGCAGCGCAGTTCCGTGTACCGCGGCGTCACGCGGTACGTATGCGGCGGCGGAGCCATCAGTTAACCGGCCAGCTCTGGCCTCGGTTAATCATTCATTCTCTGACGATCACGCGGCTAATCACACGCAGGCACCGGTGGACGGGCCGGTTCGAGGCGCACCTGTGGGACAAGAACAGCTGGAACGAGTCCCAGAACAAGAAGGGCAAGCAAGGTCAGTCAGCCAGTCAGTTAATCCTGCACTGCACTCTGTATTATTTACCGCTGCTTGCTGCTTTGGTCCCTAGGATCATTGACACCACTATTAAGCAGCCATGCGTATATAATAATAGTAGCACCACACAGCCTAATCTTATAGTAATATTTACAAGTTGGAACCATGGTTTTAAGTAATTAACCCTTGTCAGTGAGAAGCTTAGTTAATTGATCGATTGATTTGTGAATGAAGCGGTTGTGGAGATGACTCTGACCATCCTGTTCTTGCTCTTCTTTTTTGTTGGTGCATGCAGTTTACCTCGGTGAGGCTCTCGAGTCACGGCCTTGGCATGAGAGGAGCTCTGCTCTGCTCTCTCTCCCCCGAAAAAATAAAGTTTTTTCAATAACTAATCTTGGCTTAAGCGTGCGCTAATTACGTTGCTCATCTACGGCTGATGCAGGGGCGTACGATGATGAGGATGCTGCGGCGCGGGCATATGACTTGGCGGCATTGAAGTATTGGGGCCCAGACACCATCCTCAACTTCCCGGTACCGCCAAAATTTATTGGTCGCACGCTGTGACAGTAGCCTAGCATTATCCTGCACAGTTAATTTCCGCACCTTAGCATCTCGTGATTTTTAAAGACGATTTTTCCCCGTAAAGATGATGCCTCTTGCAGCACAAACAGGACTCTGCAAAACCAAGAATTACACATTATTTTTGCAGTTTCAAAAACAGCTGTTGTTTTCTTTTTGTTTCACTCAAGCGCATAACAACATAGCAGAGTTAGTTTTTCTGTAGAATTCTGGCCTTAGTGTATCTGTACATAATTTGCAGGCATCTGCATACGAAGAAGAGCTGAAAGAAATGGAGGGGCAGTCCAGGGAAGAGTACATTGGGTCCTTAAGAAGGTACTAATCTTATATAAAGCAGCTCTTTTAATGCCAACTCACTGATCAATTTGATTTTTTAAAAATACTAATCTTGTGAAAAACGAATTGACAGTATCAAAACCGCATCTTGTTTAATCAAATAATCAGGTCCATGAAATTTATCCACAGGAAAAGTAGCGGGTTCTCAAGAGGCGTCTCTAAGTACCGAGGTGTCGCCAGGTAATGGCCACGGTCTATTCTAAACGAGAGCATGTCGGTGATACGGATTAGATGTCGCGAATTCACATGTCATGTTAATCTTTACAGACATCACCACAACGGGAGATGGGAGGCGCGGATCGGCCGCGTGTTTGGAAACAAGTACCTCTACCTCGGCACTTACGGTATGTTCATTTCCTTCGAAGAAACATTTTTGCTGAAAATGCAACATCACGATAATTGAATCAGCAAAGTCATTGGTATTGGTAACCCTATAAAATGAATTAAATTATCGTTCCGTACGTGGTATATGCATGAAAGTCAAAATCTGGGTCGAATTAAGTGCAAGTCGTCCGGGCAAGTGTACTTCAGTACCCTACTGGCTGTACTTGTGGCCTGAGTGACGAATCTGCTCTCAAATTGGGAACAAATTGCTTTGACAGTATAACTCCCAACTAATTCCTGCACCCTGTGATTAGACTCCAACCGATGGTGAGTGCAAGCCACGTGTTAGGGGTGCTAAAGCATCGGTTAGAATGTGGTATTCCTTCTTTTTTTTTTGGGTGGTAGTATTCCTGTTAAGTAACGCAGGGAAAAGTAAAGAACAGTGGTAATGTGAAAAATCCTATAGCAAACCATAAGCATGTGAGTGTGATGGTTCAAGGACGCGCTTTGTGACAAATGGTAAACGACTAGCAAATGTTTGTTAGAACTTACAATTCTTAGCGATACTTTTTCAAAAGAAGCTAGGTCTTTGTCCCCACGATTTAGATACATAATGACTAGTCCATGTCATGAAGTCTGGGAATGATCCGGATCGAAGCAGTTGGGCAAGGAGTGGCAGGAGGCAAGGCCATTTGTGCCATCCACAGCTACTTAATTCCAGTTAGTTGGGGATTAGTTTTGCAGTGACCTCAGTGAAGTAGACACATGCACCCAACCCAGCCAGCAGCAACAAGCCAGGAACATCCAACGGTCCCCCTGTGCTCTGCACTTGTTGGAGCCTACATCCATTCAGTTAACACGGAAATTAGCACAATTAATGCGGTCTCAGAGGGGAGATGCATCTTGCTCCCGGTGTACTGTAGTGAGGATAGAAGCGATGGATGTTGCTGTGCGCTTGTCCTGTCGCTAGCACGACGCACACATGTAGGTGCACCTAACCCGCTACTAACGCCCTCCACACGTCATCTTCGGTGCAACGCAGGAATTTTCATGTCGGTTTTGCTGAAATTTACTTTGAAATAGTTCAATTTTTATTAGATCTCATTCAATTTCGATATTGAGAAGCTGGCGTAGGTCACGGTCAGAACTCGGTTTATGTGAATCATAGATGAATTTTGCAAAACTATGAAATTCAAGATAATTCCTGCCAAAGTTTTCAAATTTTCTCCCAACAATTTCATCTTTTTAAGCTGATCGTTTGTTGCCTGAACATTCGGCACGGCAGCGACGCAGGAGGAGGCGGCGATGGCGTACGACATGGCGGCCATTGAGTACCGGGGCCTGAACGCCGTCACCAACTTCGACCTCAGCCGGTACATCAAGTGGCTCCGCCCCGGCGCCGACGGCGTGGCCGCCGCCGCCGCCCAGAACCCTCACCCAATGCTGGGCGGCCTGGCGCAGGAGCTGCAGCAGGTGGACCTTGACAGCGCCGCGTTCCAGCATGACCACCACCGCAACCATGGCGCGGAGGCGCATTTCCCGCTGCCCCCAAGGACGTCGCTCGGGCACACCCCGACGACCTCGGCGCTCAGCCTGCTGCTGCAGTCGCCCAAGTTCAAGGAGATGATCGCGCGGACGACGGCGGCCGAGAGCAGCACCACCTCGTCCTCGCCACCGCTGACGCCGTCCCCGCAGCGGCCATCGCCGTCTCAGGAGCTGCAGGTGCAAGCCGCCAAGGACGGCGGCGAAGCCTCGCCGCAGAGCTTCCCTGACGACATACAAACTTTCTTCGGGTGCGAGGACGTTGCCGGCGTCGGCGTCGGCGTGGGCTACGCCGACGTGGACGGCTTGTTCTTCGGTGATCTGGCTGCCTACGCGTCGCCGGCGTTCCACTTCGAGCTGGACTTGTGACGCCCCTGCACGTGCAGCTCTAATGCCAATAGACCGTTAATCTATTTTAATTCAGCTTGATTTTTTTTTGGCAAATAGGAGAATCAGATTGTGAGAAGAAAGAAACGGTGAGAAACAGGAGGCAGTAGCACAGAGACAGGGTGCCTAGTCTGTTAAAGAGATTTTTACAGTGATAGTGACAACTGAAGAATTAAGATTGTATTTTTTTTTTCTCACCTTGGTTACATGATGTAGTCGAGGGTGAGCGATTGTTTCATTTCTTTAATCCCTGACAAAAAAGGAGCAACTATATACGATTACATTCACATAAACACCCGGGGATAATTTTCCTCTGTCTGATTGTATTGGTTCGCATGGATGGTCCTTGCCCCTGAGCAATCCTGTCAGTTAGTTGGCTGTTCTATGCAGCCTTGTCTCAGGCTCTCAGCAGTCGAGTCCTGAAGATTTGCAGCCACTCAGTCTGCAGGTGCGCCGGCAAAACCATGTCGTGCCACTGCAGGACGACCGCAGGCTGCCGATGGAATTGGCTATGGCCTGTTGGTCTCGCGGCCTCACAGGATGGCTCCGGTGCACTTTACCCGACACATGCCAGCGTGGCAGATCGCCGGCGGCGTGTCTGTGCGCCAGCCACTCGATCTGCCCTGGATGTGGGGTGGCCACCGGAATCCGGCCGGCCGTTCCGCGCGGCAGCGGCCGTGATTTGGCTGGTTACTCGCTGGCGCTGCAGTGGATGCGTGATTGCATTGCCATGCCGCGCGATTGGTCTGTCCTGGCGACGACGACGAACGCTATTGGGCAGGGAAGGTGTGCGTCGTCTTCGAGAGCATCGTCCCTCTGTCAGCTTTAGTACTTTCTCATGTTTTTACCCATCCGTTTGGATTTGGCCTTTCTAAGGTTTGGTTCGTTGTTTTGTCTCTGAATATACTCCGTGGAGTTTTTATCTGACCCCCAGGATGCCAACAGAGTTTTACGGCAAAAGATGGTTTTGTCTTTCCTGATGTCACCGTAGCGGTTCAAGCGGAGAACGCAAAGAAATTTATGGCTAGCCATGAGAACTCCACATATTCAGAAGTGGAGGTCCAAGCACTAAAACTTTGGGGAGGGGGAGGATGTGTATAATGCATGCATGTATTTTTCGTCGCATTCAAGGAAAGATTTGTTTGGTGTCATCCAATAGAAGCTAGAACTTTGGATACCCAGATACGCACCTTGCTTGACATGCTTTAATCAATCTATTAGAGTTCGAGTCTTCGGCTGAGCATCCTATGCTAGCATTATATATGTAATCATTTATTTACGACATCTTGCTATGTTAGTAGCCAGTGTTTGTAGTGACTTTGTTTTTAAGATACAACTGTTCCTGTTCATATGCCCAACAATACTTAAGACTATCTCCAACGGTTGTGAGACCTAAAACCTAAATTTGTGTCTTGAAAACTTCAACATCCAAGACCAAAAAAACTTGTATCTCCATCGGAGCACCCAAAAATATACTACCTTCTCCTTCCTTGCTTCTTTCCTCCTCTGGCAACGAGCTCCGCCACCGTCAGACTTGGTCGAGCGCCCTGGTCAATTTGAAGATCGCCACGCCAGCATCCAGACCGTGGCGGTGAGCGAGGCGGCGTGACGACCCGCGCGCGGCGGTGCGAGAGGCGGCGCGGCGGGGCTCGGGCGGGGGCGGCGCATCGGGGAGGGGGCCCCGCCCCGCCGAGGCGTTGCGGCACCACGCCGCGCAGGCCCGCCGTCCCGCCGCCGGCCAGGAGAGTGGCCCCACGCCCAAATCTACGTCGCCGGTGAGGAGGGAGGTTGAGCTCGGGGAAGGAGGAGGGTGAGCTCCGCAACGAGCTCCTCTTCGCCGCTGCTGGGACCCCGCCGACTCCTAGCAGATCCCGCAGCAGGACGACGAGGAGCTGTACGTAGATGAGGGGATGGAGCTCGAACTGGAATTCGCGCCCTCACCGGGGACCCATCCGCCTTCCCACTTCCGCGCCACCTCCGCCTTCCCGCGAGCTGGGCCCGCTCCCGCGCCACCTCCGCACCCGCTTCCGCGCGGCTGGAGAGCTCGAGCCGCGCGACGCCGTCCACCGCCCCGCCCCCGTGCGAAGATCCCCATGGCAGCCTGCGAGAGGTACCTTCTGCGCGTGAGGAAGACGAATTGAAAAAACGGTTCGATGTTTTCGTGGAGGGATGGGGTGCGGGGGGTCCGTGATGGATATGTGCGTCGCCAGCCTTTCGGTTCCGAAAATGCGTCGGGTTGAGTAGTCCGTTGGAGAGTGTTTTCTCACTTTTTACTACCTATTTCGTATGTTAGTCCTAAAATGGACTATCTGTTGGAGATAGTCTAACACCCCGCCCGTTAGGTCGCCAGTTCGGTGAACCCGCCATGAAACACCCCTGCATGGGGTTAGCATTGCGGTCCATATTGAAATACGAGCACCTGCTACTGGGTCCAAAGTCCAAACACTTGAATAAATTAGCATGTTTTAAATTTGAATAAATTGTAACGGCACTGGACCATTTTTTTTAAAAAAAATACATGTCGCATACTTGGACCATATTGTGCCCTCCAGCCGCGTTTGTACACTCTGTCCAACCAAACCGAGTCGAAGTAGGCACGCGCGCGCGCGCACGCACTAGCACTACTGCCTGAAGAACCCTAAACCCTCGGCCCTCGGGCCTCCGCCTCCACCGCCCAACACTCTTCAGGCCTCGCTGTCTCACGCCGCCGCCTATTCGTCTGGACTTCTTCCGTCGTTGGTGAGCAGCCCGAGCTTGCTCCGGTGGGTTGACTACATAACTCAAATTCGATTTTTCGTTTGTAGGACAGGCGCCGTTTAATTTGGAGCGGATTTCTTTTCGGCGTGGTGGAGCACCGATTGCAGTTTCGATTTGGGGGTGAGGCTTTGTTCTCGATGGCGCTTCGGTTCGAGGTGAGTCGATTCTTTACAAACTGAAAGATCCTCCTCTGCTGCTTCTGCTATTGCGAGCTACCGCCTGAACTTCCTGTAAGAGCATGCCGCACGTTAGCGGTGTCGAAGCAGATAAGGTTGCACTGCTTCAGTAGCCTAGGTGATAAGCCTTGGGGGTGGAATACCTGATTCGTACAAATATGTTTATTTGGAGTATTTCGCTTCCGCAACCTCAGATTCGCAGTTAACTGCCTTGTCCAGTTGGGATACTGGGAGTTGACCCATGCTGTCCTTGGCTAGGCACGTGTATCCCTGAGCTAGGAGCCGTATATGCCTTTTCTTTTCTTTTTCAGAGAAATTGTCTTTTCCCGTCTACACAAGTTGATGCACCTACTGTTCGTTACTGCTAGGGCAGTTATTTATAAGAGGAATCTTTTGAGTTTTAGTTGTCTCGTTCTTAATTTCTGTTATGTTCTTCACTGTGGTGAAACTAGAGAGTATAGTTGTCCATGTGGTAGGGCAAGGTAATCAGGAAAAGTTAAAGTTGGCCATGTGTAATTCCCACATGGCATATGCTGTCAGAGTGACATGGTCCAGATGAGCTGGCGTCACTGTAAGCTCACCAGTGCATCTTGTGGCTCTTCGCTGCCTCTTGCTCTCTGTTGGATAAACTGATGTGAGGTGGCTGATTGACCCTGTATGAACTAGTACGAACTTATAACTCTGGGCTCTGGCACGCTAACTACAAACATTTTGAAATCTTTAAGCTGAAATAGAGCGTCCAACAAAATGATGGAAGCAGAGATGAGAATATTTCTTGTTTGTGCTTGCAGATACTAGGACGATTCAACCGTGCCCGTGCAGCTCGGTTAACTCTCCCCCACTTTACCTGTCAAACACCACTTTTTATGCCTGTTGGCACTCAAGGTACTACGTGGTTGATCTTTATGCATTATTATTTTTTTTTTCATTTGCAAATGCAATCTGCCATTTGTTTTCCTCTGTTATAGTTATGCTTATTTACCTTATTTATGTATGGCAATTGCTCAATGAGAAGATCAGAAATGTTAATCTGCTGCCTTTATTTTTCTCTTCTTTTCCAGTCTCTGAATTGTCATTGTTTCCCAGAGTACATTCCTGTTCATAAAAATGGTTTAGTATGGCAGATTTTGATGTGCTTAAACTTTGTGGAATTGTGCGCACATTTACGGGATCTTACAATATTGCTTGGTTGTTGTGCTTTTCATTCAGGTACAATAAAAGGCCTTACCACTGACCAGTTAGAGGAAATAGGTTGCCAGATTATACTTGGAAACACCTATCACCTTGAACTCCGCCCAGGATCTCGACTTATTGATGACTTGGGTGGCCTTCACAAATTTATGAATTGGAATAGGGCATTGCTGACAGATTCCGGTGGTTTCCAAATGGTTGCTCCAAATCTTTGTTTTATTAATACGTTAAATGTCATGATGGACCATTTGAACATGCAGAACTAAGGCGTGGGCTTCTTAGTTAAATATTTGCATCATATGTGGAATATAAAACTTGTTGAAAGCTGCCTCGGCACAAAAACATGATCATTCATATTTCATACTGAATACAAGCACGTACGGAGTATGCTTTTGTTTTCCTGGTTTCTCCTTTCTTGATGTAGCTGTCAGTTATGCTGCCGTGTTGCTAATTCTCTGAGCATTCTTTTTAGGTTTCTTTGCTGCATTTGGCTGATATTACCGAGGAAGGAGTTACATTTCAGGTAGATTATTGTAGTAGCCACTTATAACGTGGTGCTTTTGTTCTTCATTGTGATCACATTAAATAATTTTTTTTAGTATCGCAGTTTTGTTTGTGCAATATTTATCTATCAGCTGTGTAATATAGTTGAATTAAATAACTCTTATGACGTGTTATAGTTTTTAGTGTACCACTATACCTATTGGTTCTTGACAGATAACCATATCTTCAAATTGTTCTCACAAAATAACCAGAATAGGTTCATCTTTGCTGCATGCTTGGTAAAATGTGTGAGTAGTTGAATCAGCTTACGTTATAAAAAAATGATATCTAAGAATATTGACAATTTTTGTCCTTTGTGTTCTTCATTTTCACTGTGTAAACTTCCATTATATGAGGAACATAATGACTACATAGCTCTGGCATCATCCTTTCAGATTGATGGAGAAGTAATAATTAGCTTATATTGTGTTCCAACAAATTCTTATTTCTTTGTTACAGTATGTAGCATATGCTGTTCAAATATTATGTTTTACTGCTTCTTCTTTATCATATTGTAATTCGCAATGTTATCTTTTGTCTCGTTTGTAAAAGGGAATTTGCTTACGCATTGTTAATTTATTCTGTTTCTGGGTTATGTTCTGGATAAACTTTAGTGATGGTGTGAACTATTTTTCTTTCTGCACCTTCTCTGATTTATTTCACTTGCATGCGAAATCTGTAGTCACCTGTTGATGGGAAGCCCATGCTCCTGACCCCTGAGGAATCAATCCATATTCAGGTGTGCCCTTTTTTTAGGCAGCTTTCAGCTCATCATCAAATTTGATTTTTGCTATCACAAAAGTCACGTTATATACATGTATGTGTGCTGACTGGTGCTCATTTTCCATACTTCTGGATCATGACTGCAGAATAATATTGGTGCTGATATAATCATGGCTCTTGATGATGTCGTAAAGACAACAATTACTGGCCCAAGGATAGAAGAAGCTATGTACCGTACCCTTCGTTGGATTGACAGGTGCATAGCTGGTATGATTGTTAATCTGGTTGAACAAACTATGGAATTATGTGGCAATTAGTGAGTTAGATTTTGTATCATTTGACTTAGTAGCTTTGTATATACTGTGCATTTTAGCTATCTTACTGAGATAACATTTGAAGCTGATATAATCCGCATGGCTTACTAAGGTCTGTTCAATGTTCAAATGTAGCTCACAAGAAACCAAATGTCCAGAACTTATTCGGGATTGTTCAAGGAGGATTGGATCCAGTTCTTAGGTAAGTTCATCTAAGTTATTATATGTAGTGCATGTATTATTGATTTTTCTTGGTACAGGTCATCAGTTAGAACAATATTTTTTTCCCTAATTCCAGAGATATCTGCGTGAAGGGCCTGGTCGAGCGCAATCTTCCCGGGTATGTTACAGTCTTAAATTTCACAGAATTGATGAGTTGATGAACACAATTTCTTTCCATGCCGCTTACATTAGTAATATTATGCGTGGCTGATTTTATCTTGATTTTGGCTTTTCTGTTATTGCAGCATTTTATACCTTTAAAGTTTTCCCTGCTTTAGATAGGTTATTTATTATACTTGCATGTACTGACATTTTATTCGTTTGTTGTAGATATGCAATTGGTGGTCTTTCTGGTGGTGAAGATAAGGAATCTTTCTGGCGTGTTGTTGCCCAATGCACTGCTGGATTGCCTGAAAATAAACCACGTTATGTTATGGTATAAGTTTAGATTTCTGAAAGTGTTCATGTTGAGTCGAATATGGTGTTCTGTCTGCATTCGGATTGATTTAGATTCAACTATGTATCACACACAGGAACTTAGTTTGGTTAACTTAACTAACTTGCTGTAATGCTAATTTGCAGGGTGTTGGCTATCCACTTGATATTGTAGTATGCAGTGCTTTGGGTGCAGACATGTATGACTGTGTTTATCCCACACGGACTGCTCGATTTGGGACTGCACTTGTGCCTGAGGTAGGAAAATCATGTTTATCTCATTTGACAAATCTGTGCAATTCAACCAGTGTGTGTGGGGAAATATTTTGACATTTCTACCTCATTTGCTGATCAGGTTCCCCTTTTGGTTTTTGGTCCTTTAGTGTCAGTACGGTGTTTACTTTTCTTACGTTTACTCTTTCTCTCTTCTTAGGGTGTCCTGAAGCTGAAACAAAATGCAATGGCAACTGATGAGCGACCAATCGATCCGACGTGTTCATGCATGGTAAGTCTTCAACGGGAGGAACAGTTTGGCAAAGTAATATGAGGATCTTTTTTTGTGGTATTCTATAACATGGTCATCTTGCCAGGTGTGCAAAAAGTATACACGTGCTTACTTACATTGTCTGGTCACGAAAGATGCTATGGGTTCTCAGCTATTGTCATATCACAATTTATCATTTATGATGCGGGTATGCTAATTAATAATTTTCCCAATGTCTTTGTTGTTTAAGTTTTATGCACTATCAATTGATTATTTACCTCTCAATTTCAGTTAAGTAGAGATCTTCACACATCGATTATCAAAGGACGATTTCCAGAGTATGTTGTCTCATCGTACCTGAAATTTTATTTGATTTTTCAGTGAAATTTGCATTGCTAACAATGTGATTTTTGTGCTATATTGTAGATTTGTGCGAGGATTCTTGCGGACGCAGGTATGTTGCTTTCTATTGTATCATGCACATTATGTCAGTTGTATTCTCAGAAAATAAACAAACATCCATGATGCAAACTCTTTTGTGTTTGAATTAAAAAGTAACTGGGATAACAAGCTGCTTCCTTTTTTGTGCTATATAAGCTGCTTCGTTGTATGGACTCAACTTTGTTCCATGATGTTCTTTCTTACAATTGTGTACTTATTAATTATAAACCTTGTGACAGTTTCCAAAGGGAGATGTTCCGAAGTGGGTCTGTAACGCAATGGAGGTTGCTGGCATCGACATATCTGAATGCTGTGCATCCACCAAATGCATGGTGCCGAGCGTGGAGCCACCTTTACACGTACCAGTTCAAGCGGATGAAGCTGTGCCAAATTAAGGGGCATCCTTTTGATTAACATGACAGGATTTCACAAGAAAGTTTTAGTCACACATGTAGGCCGGCCTAACTGCTTCGGCATAGAATTTTCCAATAGTATGCTGAAGCTAGCCGATAGGTTTTTGATAGCTTTCACACGTGTCGTGTCTTTAAGAAGCAACACAGGGTACGGTACTGGGGATTGTAGCGTGTGGTGGAATGTATTTTGATAATGATCAGATCTTGTGTTGATTGATTCCTCAGTTATGAAGGGTTTTTATTGGTACGATCAGGGCAGAAGTTGTAAAAGCATTACCCTGCTCTTTAAATCGTTGTCCCGGGTAAAAGAATTTTAGGTCTGCAAAATTGAAGCTTCCCCTGGAGTTTTGCGTGCTTTGAATGTGCATTCATGAATCGTTTTCATGGATGTGGCTGAGTCCGTTGGCATAAGTTGGATGGCGTCAAAAAACCGTTTCATCAGCGTGTCTGTCTACAATTCAATGATATATATTGTGCATATGTTTATACTTTATACATTAGGGATGACTGCTATGCTTCCGTGTGTACGTAGTTCGCACCTGTATACGAATACAGCGGCCGCCGGGGCTTGGTGGCAGGTGTACTACGGTCAGCCATATGCGTATGTACCCATGTGTCGGGCTGGTTCTCCTGAACATATCTTTTCAGAGATCGAAGGGGGTGGTCGTGTGAATCTAGCCGCGACATGCATGGCAGGCAGCGTTTCAGGAATCCGTTCCCAGGGCCAGAGGGAATGGAATCGATCCATGGATGGGCCATCAGATCCGTCATGCATCGTGGTTATTCGGAGCTGCGCAGCCATGCCTGCTAATTCGCAGACGGAGAAAGGAAGCAGCAGGCAAACGTATAGTTTTTTTTATTATTTTTTTTGAAAGGGGCAAACGTATAGTTGGCGCCGCACTTGTGTATCCGATATCGCAACGAATTACACCCCAACAATTTTGCGTCATTACGCCATGGTCGTCTCAGCATGCCGTGCGGTATTTGCTGGTTTTAATTTCAGACGCTGCAACTTTAGTTTGCAGCCATACACATCAAACTTGGTTATGCTGCCAGATCACATCATTCAAGATATATGCAACCGTTGACTTTTATCGTTGCTTGACTATTCGTTTTATCTATAAATATCTGTACAAATAACAAAATATATATCGAAAATCATAAATTGCTTTTGATGACAATTTAATGATAAACATTTCACGTTAGATAACTAATTGCTTAATATATGTTGTTGAACAAGTTTGATGAAAAAAATCAACAGGGCCATATATATATATTTTAAAAGAGTGTTTCAATTGCAACTTCCTTGTAGTGCTTGCAGAGTGAAACAAACTTATGCATTAATTCTCTAATACGAGCTGAGTACCTATGTGGACATTTTGGATTTTATTTCTTGTAATGGTGGCATGAGTGATGGTATCGATGTGTAACTTTGGGCTATTCTTTCTTGTAATGGTATCGATGTGTAACTTTTTCGTATTCTTTTACCTACGATTAACGTGGTAATTTGTGGGCGTGACAGCACTAGCAGATTTTCCTTTTACCAACAAATTTGAGCATTTTGTCGGCAAAATGTTGAACTAATTGATAGATTAGATAGGGATAGACCGTACAAGGAGGCATGTTATATCAAATTTACTTTCCGAGTATAATGCAAGTCTTTTTATCCAGAGAATACAACTGACATAATGGGCATGATATAGAGCATAAAACAATACAAATATGCGCACCCGAACAGGGCATCAGGGCATGTCATCCATATACTACTTGTACAACAAAGTTTATTTGGATCAATAAGATGTCTCAAACCGTCACTAACACAGCTACACACAAGTGGACGGCACAGATTGAATTCATATGCTACGTTCATCAGCCAGTGTTTTATTCATCAGAGCAAGCAATTGAGGTTGAACATGTACCGTTATGGAGCTGGCACCGAGAACATTTTTTAGTTAATTAATTTTCACATCCTCTCTCCCAGTCCCACTCCCCCACTGACCCCAGCCCCCTGAGCTAATCGGTTCCTTTCCCTTCTCTCTTCCCTTCCGAGTTCCGCCGACCGGCGAACCCGCAGGCCTCCGTGCTGCCTTCTCCCACCGACACGAAGCGCGCAACCCTCCTCGAACGAGTCCTTCTCCTGTAGCCTCCTTCGTCGTCCTCCTCCTGCTGCCCCCGCTGGTCGACGGGTGCGGGGAGGAGATCCGTCGAAGCTTCGATTGTCATCTTCTCTTCTTCTGACTGGTAAGAAAGCCCTAGCTTACATGATGGATTTTTTCCTAGGCGTAAGTTCTACCGCCGCTAGCTAGCTGGTAATCCGTAGCTGCCACACGCAAGCGCGAGCCGCCCGCAAGCCGCTCGAACTCCATCCCCACCTCCTGCTCGCCATCCCACCACGGTCTCCTGTTGGAATTCCCGTTCGATCTCATCAGATCCGTCCGCGCGCCTCGCAAGGAGCCCATCTCAGGCGGCCAGCGACCAGGTTAGCGGAGGGGATTTGGATTTCGGCCGGGATTGTTCCCATCCAGGCTGTAGAAGACAGGATGAAGGCATAGCTTGGTCATTTAGATTGGTCTAAGAACTTGTTTGCTTTCGGTATGTTCCGTTTCTTTGTTTGATACTGTGTTTGCAAGCGGTAGATGACCTTTAATTGATGGAATTGGTATAGTTTAGAGTTTTGCACTTTTACATATTCATTCATGTTACGGATTAGGCCTGCAAATGCGCATCATATAGTCAACACTTGGGATGAAAGCAAGGTATGATTAAGTTTCACGTGGTTCTTGCTTTGGTAGCAATCAACACCGCACGTCTAGAATGTGTGATTGTGAAGCTTGTCAATATGGGTCAGAAAAAAAGAAGAGGAAAACTTGTTAGCCTGGGTCTGCTACCTGTTTGGAGGGAGTTGAATTATAGGCGTGGTTCAAACCATGATGGATGTGCCTTGTTGGTTTGTAGCATTGATTGTCTATCCATAGGCTGCTTTTAGCGTGGTATTATATAGTGCTGCATACCAGATGGCTTAAAATAATTCCGGTTGGAGGCACTTTGAAGGGTGGATAACTTTAGAGAGCATGCTTGCTCTGAATGCATAGAATTTAGTTCACTCCATCAATCTTTGGGAGTCTGACCAACCATTGTGTTAGTGTCAGCTGCCCAACTAAATTATTCTTAGTTTTATTTCCTCTTTGGGTTGCAGTGAGGTATTGTGGAGATCTGATCTTGAAATTGAAAACATGTTTTGGAGTAATTCGAAGCTTGCCAAAATTTACTTTGCTTGAATCCCCTTACCCTCCTTGTGTTAGCATTTGAAGTATCTATGCATAAATTAGCTTTCAACCATTCATATGTAGGTCAGGACACATCTGATTACATCTATGTTTGTTGAAACGGTTGCCTCTTGTTCTACATTTGTGACCTGAATTCGAATGTAGTTTTGCAGGTGCATATCTTTTGGGTACTTAGTTGAAGACAACTAACTTTGATCGTGGAGGGAAGAAGTAATGATCCGCCCAGGCTCTAAGGAGTCGCAAAATAATGATAACAATAACCAGAAAGTTCATCCTCAACCAATTGATGAAAATATGAATCAGAACGGGAACTCGATGGACACTATGATTGGAAGTATATTCAACAACATATCCTCTTTAAAATCTGCATACATTCAGCTACAGGAAGCCCACACCCCATATGACCCAGACAAGATCCAAGCTGCTGATAAGCTTGTGATAGAGGAGCTCACAAAGCTTTCAGAACTCAAGCATTCTTACAGAGAAAAACACCCTAAGCCTGTAGCAGCATCACCTCAGGATTCGCGCTTGCTTACTGAAATACAAGAACAGCAGAACTTGTTAAAGACATATGAGGTCATGGTAAAGAAGTTCCAGTCCCAGATCCAGACTAGAGACACAGAGATTAACCATTTACAGCAGCAGATTGATGAGGCTAAACTTCGAAAGTCCAAGCTTGAGAAGAAATTGAAACAAAGGGGCCTGCTAAACAAGGAATCCGAGGAATCTGATGAAGAAGAGAACTACTTTTCCATTGAGTTGACACCAAGTTTGTTTACATCTGCTGTTGATAATGCGTACCAGTCGATACATGACTTTTCAAAGCCTTTGATCAACATGATGAAGGCTGCAGGGTGGGATCTTGATGCTGCTGCTAATGCAATCGAACCTGCTGTGGTGTACACAAGAAGGGCTCACAAGAAGTATGCATTTGAGTCCTATATTTGCCAAAGAATGTTCAGTGGGTTCCAAGAAGAGAGCTTTTCTGTCAAGGGTTCTAACATTTCTGTTTCCAATGAAGCTTTCTTCCACCAATTCCTTGCAGTACGGGCCATGGATCCTTTGGATGTCCTCAGTCAAAACCCTGATTCAATTTTTGGAAAGTTCTGCAGAAGCAAATACCTATTACTTGTGCACCCAAAAATGGAAGGTTCTTTCTTTGGTAACATGGATCAGAGAAACTATGTCATGAGTGGCGGCCATCCAAGAACACCTTTCTATCAGGCATTTCTGAAGCTAGCCAAGTCCATATGGTTGTTGCACAGGTTGGCGTACTCGTTCGATCCAACGGTCAAGGTCTTTCAAGTGAAAAAGGGAAGTGAATTTTCAGACATTCACATGGAAAGCGTTGTCAAGAACATCATCCTAGATGAGGGTGCAGAGAGGCCTAAAGTTGGCCTGATGGTGATGCCTGGTTTTTTGATTGGGACCAGTGTCATACAGTCTCGAGTGTATCTTTCAAATGTCAAATGTGCTGACTGAATATGTTGCAGTTACAGTAGGGGTCGATGAATCGCATCAGATGAGGGGGAGGGTGTGTGATGTATTCGTGTTGTCTGTCCAAAATGCTATTCCTGTGAAATGTGGGTATCAGAAACTTTAATGGTCTTTTATTGTTTTCAGTACTATAATATATTTTTGTTTCTTGAGTTAGATTTTCCCATGTTATTGTATTATGTTCCAACATTTGATCTGTACATGTTATCTGTGTGATCTGACTGTATGGTGATTGTACATTCCCTTTCATCTGACATGCTTTATAGGGAAAGTGTTCTATGTTTCCAAGTTGTAACTTGGTATTCTAAAGTTCCATTATGAAATCATTGGACATTTGGGAACCAGTTTACTGTCATCTTCCTAAAAACGATATTAATTGACGGGACACTTTTGGACACTTGAAGTTCCACTTTTGGAATCTGTTAATATCTATATCCACAAAGAAGATACAAATGTTTTGAAAAATAAATATATATTTACATGACTGGAACTTTTACCTTTTGGTGATTCCACGGTTTTTGTGTAAATAATATTTTTCAAATATCATGTAAAACTGAAAATCAGTAACCTGTACAAATAATGATCTGACGTAGTTTAACACGTCTAAATAGATCACCAGTAGTTATTCCTTTTTTTTAAGAGTATTTTGGCCGATCATATCAGGAAAGACATAGAACTCAGCTAAGATAGATGCACGTATATTACATCTATATTCTCTGCTGTATCTATAAAAAAATTAAATGATTGAATATTCATGCTATTAATCATCATTCTTTTATTTGGACAATGTAACCTGATACGGAACACGATACCTGAAATAGATGAACTCCGTCATTTAAAGTTTTTGTAATGACACAAAAGGAAAAAGTTCAATGAAGTCAGTGAAAATGCATAATCTGTAGGTCAGTGTTTTTATGTAGTTGTTACATATCTAAACAGTCCATCAATTTGTAGATCCATTCTTTTACTGACTTTTGCCAATCCATATGTGTCATCTAATTTACTAGGCGCCAGTTGATGGACTGGTATCTCCTTAATTTCTCATATATAACACAATCTTGTGGCATGTATGCATAGATACATTTTCACATAACATTTTAGTTGCAACCACAGGAGCCATATTTTTTCCTTTCCGTTTTGCTAGATTGATTTGAACCAAAGTAACTACTAGATAAAAAGGAACTCTTTGTTTTTCATTGGAATTGGTCCAGGGACAGGGATCAAATCGGGAAAAATTGCACTTCGATTGGGCCGTTACATTATGTTCGTTTATTTGGATGCCCAAATGCTCTTCTTTTTCTTTCTTATTTTTTTTTTGCAAAGAAACAAACTATTTTTATGCCGCAAGGAAAGGAGACTCGACATTTGACAAGTATAGGTAGAAAACGGAAGAATATACTACTATACACAATGGTTGACGATTTCTCATGTAATGGTTTGTTTAGTACATTTTAATATGAACTCGAATGTAAGTGGAAGTATAGTAATATAGGCCGGGCTATGTACGTACATCGTCGTGATGTAGAGACGGAATTGACTTTTCGTTTAAAAGAGACAAGTGTACTATAGCATGGATCGGATCTAAAGTCGACCTTGGGACTTGTATCATACGATTCATACCTCTGTTGTCATCGGTCAGAATTGCAGCAGTTTAACAGATCAATACTCCAGTCAAATGAAGAAAATAGAACAAATGGTCTTAATTGTTGAAAACACGCAAAGCTCCTGCAAATAGCAAGGCCAATCGATTACCTAAACCTATTACCTACCTACACCTGGTTTAGGTAAAACTCAAAAATTGCATCACGGGTATAGCTAGGGGACATCTCCATTAGCGGATTACCAAAATGATCTTAACGATATCTCCTTTTCTTCGCGGAACTGTGGTGGAACAATGTATGTGGCATTTACAACTAATTATTCCATCAGTGAGGCGAACCTGTGGCGATTTTGTCAATCACAAGTTCAGTCAGCCGATCAATCTCTAGTATGTGTTATAGGATATATAGGGTGTGCATGCATGTATTTACAGTGTGAGTGTTTCGTATGTGTATGAACGTTTGTACCATTTTTTATCAAAAGAAAATCCCTTTTTCTTTTGATTTGCATGCAAAAAACCAACACAATCTATATCCCATTTCTCGACCAGCCAAAGGATGAAGCATGGAGCAGAGGTGGGGGTGGATGTGAGGTGGTTGCCCGGCGCCATCCTCGGGCTCGGGCGCCGGCGATGGGGCAGATGATGATGGCCATGATCAAGTTCAGATGGTCTACGATGGAGATGGTTGGGCAGCAGCGATGGTAGGCCGTCGTGCCGTGCTCCAGCTTTTGGCATCTACGATTGGGGGTGGGGTGGGGGGTGGCAGGCTTTGGGGCGACAACTCAAACTCCGTGGCAGGAGGCGGGGATGTAGCAAGCGTCTCTTCTTACCTATATTCAATATTTTAGATATTACTATCTTTGTTCTAGTTTACATGTCACTTTGGCTCTGAATATATGAATTTAGGAGAAGTGAAAAGGCGTGGTGCATAGAAAACGAAGAAGAGAGAAATATAGATAGCACTAGGAAGAGAGAAAGCGCATTAAAAAGTGAGAAATGATAGGTAATAATATGAGAAAACTATTATTGAAGTATATTTTTGAAGAAAAAAACTAAGTATAGAATGACAAGTACTCAATTCGGAACAGATGGCGTAGTAACATGATACGAAATATGTTGGAGTTGTTTGAGTCGTTTGTCACCTAAACCTACTTCCTAGGGAAAACTTGAGTGGAGTTGAGGCAGAAAATCATTGAATTGACGGCAAGCAGCCAGTGAGAGAGAGAAAAGAAAAATCATTATGAAACATGATCTTGACATTTGCTTGATCTTTGACTGAACGAAACAAAACAAAAGGAGTTCGTGTTTGTAGTTTCCAGATCAGCCCTGCAGCAGGAGGCCAACGAGGCATTGTCGTCAGAACAGGGGGCATCAGAAAAGTGTAGAGAGATTTTGAACGTTTCCCTTTTCAAGTTCCTCGTCAAGCTCGATCGCACAAGCTCTGACCATGCATGCATGCATGTTGGGCGGCCGCCTGCCACTACCCGGTACCACGACGTACGAGTACGACCTCGAATGGTTTTGGTCACGAATAATCATAACGAGTCAAACAAAATTCAAAACCACGGGACGAAACCAACCCGGCGTGCCAATATTTTCGCTGCAACTACAGTGTGAATTAACGTGTAGAACGATCATTGGCAGGGAGTAAACATTCCGAGGCCGCATGTCAACGAAATGCGTTTCATTTTCAGCTCCCCGGCCAGTAGTATATGCATGTCTGAAAATGTCGCCGCGTCCACCCCTCCAACTTGGCTGTGGTCTTGATCTTGCCGTTGCCCTCTCCGCTCCGGGCCCCTATAAATTGGCATCACCTCTTGCCAACTGACACACACATTTGCAGATCATTAGCTGAGCAGCTCAGCCGAGTTCATTAATCTCAGCTCTGCAAAGCTTGATCACTCTCCCTCTTGCTGCAAGGGCCGTTGATCGATCGATCATCCGCCATGGTTGTGAACGCGGCAGCGGCGGCGAGGAAGGGCAGGCGGTTCGCGCTGCTGATGGCGGCGCGCGACTCGGAGTACGTGCTCAAGAAGTACGGCGGCTACCTCAACGTCTTCGTGGCCGCGTTCGGCGACGCCGGCGCCGGCGAGACGTGGCACTTGTACCGCGCCGTGGACGGGGAGCTGCCGGCGCCGGAAGACGTGAGCCTGTACGACGGCTTCGTGATCAGCGGCAGCCCGAACGACGCGTACGGCGACGACGAGTGGATCCTGCGGCTGTGCAGGCTGGTCCGTGACCTCCACGCGCGGCGGAAGCGGGTGCTCGGCATCTGCTTCGGGCACCAGGTGATCTGCCGCGCGCTGGGCGGCCGCGTGGGCAAGGCGAGCGGCGGCTGGGACATCGGCATCAGGGAGGTGGCCATCGCCGATGCGCGGCTGCCTCGGCAGTGCAGGTTCCTCGACGCGCTTGATCGTGAGCTGCCGCCCCGTGCCATGATCACCGAGATCCATCAGGACGAGGTGCGTAGCAGCACGAATCTGGAAGCCTATCCGTGGGCAGATCTGCATGCATGAACTCGCTAGAATTACATTTTCGACGCCACTGCAAGCATGAACTCGTTAGAATGACAAGTCTTCATTTGCATGCATGGCAAAGGTGTGGGTTGTGCCGGCCGGCGCCGAGGTGCTGGCCTCCTCCGAGAAGACCGGCGTCGAGATGTTCCGCGTCGGCGAGCACATGCTTGGCATCCAGGGCCACCCGGAGTACACCAACGACATCCTCCTCAGCCTCGTCAACCGCCTCCTCGGCGCCGGCTCCATCAGGGTATATGTTCAGCTTCAATTGCTTGCTCCGATGACTCAAACAATGGCTGAACCATCTTTCTCAGTGTGAATTCTGGGTCATTTGTCTTGGATTCGTATTGACAGAAACTTTTTTCGTTTCTGCTTAATTTGCAGGTGTCGTTTGCTGAGGCCGTGAAGAGGCAACTGGAGGTCACTGGACCTGACAGGGAATTCTGGCTGAAGCTCTGCAAGAGCTTCCTGAAGGCTGATGAACGTAGTATATGAATTCTATACGTGGCGTACGTCCAACTGTGTGGCTGTGTTTGCGACTCTTTGAAACATCTAGTTTCTTCGTTGGTCAAGCCCTCATTGTACCTGTAGTAGATCTGTAGATACAGATGAGATGCCATGTCATTGTGTTAAGGCGCAGATTTGTATTTGGTCTTTGTTTAATCGTGCACACTACTTAGGAGTTTATCGGTTTGTATCCTCTGCATCGACAGACCTACATTATGCAAGCTGCCTTATCATTGAATAAAAAGATAATGACGCAACATGCCTCCTTGTACGTGCATTGCTGTCTAAATTAGCAATTATTTTTAATATTTACTGTGAAAGAAATATCAAATACTCTTAAGGTCAGAAATTATCATACTAATCAGAGAAAGAACAAGAAAATTAATTACCCACCAATGTTGCTACAAAAACACATTAGCCTAAAACCTTTTGTACCTATTTGTAAATTACCATGCCACTGTTAAAAGAAATAAGACCCATAATACCTATGTATGTAATTTTCTATTACCCACATCTGCTCTTATTAGAGAATGCATAAGCTTATTACACCCTCTATGCATTTATAATCAAAGTTGCAATTCAAGTGTCATTTAGTAAAGTATTAAAAATAAAACTTAAATTAGAGGTGAAAATAAATAAAAGTATATATTCTCTCTTTCTTCTATATGACATATAGACGAGTAGTTTTCACATGTGACCGGCATCGTATAAGGATTTTCTTATATTGGTTATGTAATTGCACAAACCTCTTTGCTAATTTAATATTTATTATTATCAATGCAAAAGTGGTTTTTTTTTTGCGGGTATCTGCAAAAGAGGTTTGCTACTCCCTCCATCCCATATTACTTTTCATCCTACACTCATCCAATTTTCTCAATTTACTTGTCATCCTCACATCCCAACGCACCTTTCTCTATTTTCAATACACTTTTATATCTATCTCTCTGTTTTTTCTTTGCGAGGACTACCTCTATCCCTCTCATCTTCATTTTTACTATGCACCTAACTTTTTCACTTCCCATTAATTCCTGTGCCGAGAGCTGAAACGACAGTAGTTTAGGTCAGAAGGAGTAATCTATACTTAGATTTTAACTTAGATCATGCAACACTTCCTGAAGGAAAGGCTTTCAAAATTAGGTCTTTCGCGAAATGGATGTTACTCTGGTAATGTTTTATTTGGATAGGCATTTGTCAAGTTCAATAATTCTTTTGAAGCGTGGATAGCAAAAGTGTCAAAGGTTCAAAGCATTGCCCTGGCCCCCTGATCATAAAAAACATTGTCTCGATGACTTGGACAGGTCCTTCGTACTGACCGGGTCGGCAGACGGGTCCAGTCCGAAAAAGCGTGTCATAGGAACTTGAACTGGCCTGTGGCCCTGTGCACTCTTTGGCCCTTGCAACGGTCGGCGCGCCAGGAAGGACTAGTATGATAATAGTTTAAGAAATTCCAGAGATGGGGAGAAAGAATTCAACTGTCTATAGCAGGCAGCAAGGCTATATTCTACTAGTAAGTAGGAGTAGAATTTTGGCTACTGTGTGTAAGCGAGCATCCTGCTAACGTTGTCAGTCAAGCTATATCATCAATTTGAAGTCATGTTCCAAACATGACGTTATGGTTCGATGGAAACATCCACCAGCTGATTTCTTTGCTATAAATCCCAGAGTCTCAAGCAAGTAGATCAACTATAACATACAATTGTCAACCAGGCCGGATCCAGTAGCCAGATTCGATCCGTTCTAAAGTACTATTATATCGTTATATTTTTATTGATGTCGTTGAATACGAAAGTACGTAGCAGTCCGCACCGCTAATTAAGGGTGTGTTTGGTTGGGCTTTTGGCTGTGGCTTTTGCCTTTAAAAGCCAAAAGCTCAACCAAAAGGCCCAAAAGTCACAACTGCTTTGCCCCCAAAGCAGCTTTCACTTTAGTACAAATCCAAAAGCACCTTCTCCCTTGCTTTCACTGGCTTTTGGGGCAAAAAATTACCCACCTGCCACTGGTTATGAAGAAAACGGTTCACTCTTCCAATCTATTTTCTGTTCCCGTAGCTCCTCCCCACCTCCCCGAGCCCGACGCGCCTCGACAGCGGCGGCGCGACCCCGACGGCGGCCTGCCAGCTGCTCCCGTATGTTCCTCCGTGGTGCCCTCCCCAACCTTCCGTCACTCCGCGTCTCCAGCAGCGCGCCGTGCCGCCGCCACTCTCGTCGCCGACGGCGGTGTCGCGGCCGCCCGTCAAGGTCCGCGAGGACCAAAGCTCGTCCACCCCGACGGCGCCTTCGTCTCCAACTCCATGGAGCTCGACGGCGCGGCGCCCTCCCCAACCTCCCGCCGTTCTGCGTCTCCAGCAGCGCGCCCGTTACGCCGCTGCTCTCGTCGCTGACGGCGGTGTCGCTGCCAGCCCCGACGGTGGTGTCGCGGCCTGCCCCTGGCGGCGGCGCGGTCTGCCACGGGCGGCGGCACGGCCTGCCCCGGGCGGCAGCGCAGCCTGCCCCGGCGACGGCGCGGTCCGCCACGGGCGGCGGCACGGCCTGCCCCAACGGCGAGAGGAACCGGAGATGTGAGGGGAGGAAGAAGATCCCATGTACACGTGGGGCCCGCTTGTAAGTGAGGAAAGCCTTCTCAAAAGCCACAGCAGTTCAACCAAAGGGACTTTTTCAAAAGTCACAGCCCACATCTCACAGCTACTTTTGAGAAAGTCACAGCCTATAGTTACTGTTTCAAAAGCCACAGCCCAACCAAACACACGCTAAGTACCACGTCGGGTGAGCCAGACACGAGTTGAATCTTGCGAGGGGTACGTTCCCTCCATTATTAATTTGTGGCATTTTTAGGATAAAATTTGTTTAATCTTAACTATTTAAATTAGCTATCCTAAAATTTCTTGTCTGCTAAGCTAAAAGCTTATTACAAAAGTCAATAGCAAATCCAACACAGAAATCGAAAAGCTAGAAAAAAGGTTTTTCAGTCAAAAGTTCAAAACCTCCAGTTCAAACAAAAAGACCCTTAGATATGTGGATTGGTGGATTTGATCATAACTCTAACTAAGACGAACATATGTAGTAGTACGCTCATAAAAACCACACTCGATCATTATTATTTTAAAGAATGAAAACTTTTCTTGGTTACTCGTAGTGTATTAAACTAACAGTATCATATATTTAAAATTTCTTAGTTACACGTAGTGTATTAAACTAACCCAGAGACCAAAAGTAGCAGGCAGCATGGCTAGGCTAGATTCCTGGAGAATCATGATTGCCGTGTATTACCGAGCATTCTGTTGTTAGACATGCTACGTCGTTATCAAAGTCACATTCCAAACATGCCGTCATCCGATTCGATGGAAACTTCCACTAACCAAGTTCTCTATCACAAAATCCCATTTGCAAGCAGAGGTAGACCAATTCTCATGTAGGACATCGATCGAACCAGAATCCAGTACTAGCTAGCTTCGGTCCGTTCGAGTCAGCACACCAAGTACAGCATAAACGATCGATTCTTCAGTGTAATGAAAAGGAATAGTTCTTGGTCAGCTGTTGAAGTTAAACGCGCAAGCGCCTGCAAAGTGCATGAATGCATGATAGTCGCCGGTCAACTAACCATGCCAGAAGTGGGAAACTACAATTATGAATGAGAGCAACTAGTGAGGGGACAAACATTTCTACTGAAAAACAACGACTTCGAACTTTGAAGCATTACTTTGACATTTACCCTGACTGGCCCCTGACTTACCAAAAGGAAACCAAGCAGAAAGTTCGCGCTTGTAGTTGTAGCCAGTGTTCAGAACGGCACCCCAGCAGACCGGCAGCAGTGCCGTCAGAATACGAACGTTTCCCTTTGAACTACTTTCTCGTCAAGTTCTCGCTCCCTCAAAGTGCCATCGCTTGGCTCCTATTGTCAGCAAATCGCCCAAAAAATTCGCTGCCTTCAGAGTAAAATGCATCAGAGATGAGCGAACTTTTCCATCTGTATCATTGATGTGGTTCATAAACTTTTTCTTAAAGTTATAGATCCGCAAACTTATCTATTTATATCATTCAAGATCATAAACTATTGTTTTGTAATTTTAGGTCCGTAAACTTGTCCGCATGTGTCATCAAAGTCAGCAAACTTTTTAAATGTTGTACTACAGGTTCATACCCATTTACTAAGCATAAGGCCATATGGGTCTCACTTGTCATTGTCCCCTCCTTTCAATCATATTCGAGAAAATTACTGCATGTCTCGGTCGTTGTTATCGATCTCCTATTTCCCCGTCGTGTGTATGTCGTTGCTTTCGAGCTCCATTCCCAACCATCCTGAGCACCCGCAGTGTCGCGCCGCACCAAACGAGCTCCGAGCCGTCAGTTCGGTTCGACTGGAGGAATCTTTTTCAACAGTTCGTTCTCCACAATGTGTAAATCAAACCGAGGGAGACGCACGGCTTGGTTTCGTCGAACACTGCAGGTGCTCTAATACATACTGTCTTGCCGGACCTTGCCGCACCTCCGATCCTCATGGTGGGTTGCTGACCCTTAGGGCGAACTCTGTGTATGCATATCCTCATCTACATGAACCTGATGAGCCCGCCGTCCTCTCCAGCAAAATCCCGACCAGCTTTCATCTTGGTCAAATTCTTGTCCGTCGAAAAAAAAGAATTCTTAAACTTGGGGACTAGGACAAACAATTTGTCGACTTAAAACTTCAAAATAAAAGTTTATAGACTCGGACGACACAAAACAGACAAGTTCATGGACCCAAAACTGCAAAATAAAAGTTCATAAATCTATATGACACATGCACACAAGTTCGTAGACCTCTAGTGCATTTTACTCTTTCTTTACTAATAGTAGCTTCATTTGAAGCCTCGAGGCTCATTATAAGAAAATTCTAGACATTATCATAAAAAAGCAAAATTCGAATCATCGAATTGGATGCTGGACAAAGATATATGGATCTGATGAAACACTTTATTTTAGCTTACAAAGTCAAAATCCAGCATATATGTCGGAGCTCAAGTTCTGCTAAACATGGGCTATATTTCTCTTACCGTAATCAGGTACGGCAACCAAGATAACTAAGAATTATTATGTCCTGTATTACAAGTATTGCACATATTCATAATATGTTGCATTACTACTACTATACTAAGGCATAAAATCGAGTGCAGCCTATGGACGAAAAATATAATCCTGAGCATTGCCATCGTTCCTCGGTTCTCCTGCTTCATTTTTATCTCTTATGTGAGTTCAAATGAATCCGTCTGATACAATTTTCCGTGCTGATCATGAAGCCGTTGACATGCATTAACTACCCATGCATTAATAACACACGGCGAGCACAAAAAAATGGAATGTGGTCATGGTCACGAATCTTCATGAATGGTCAAAGCTCGAAAGCGTCCGCGGCTGGCGCCAGTAACCCAAAACTTTCCCATGCAGTCAGCGAATGTCACCATCCGTCGGAAGAATATAATCATCCGAGGCTGCTTGTCAACGCAATACGATTTTGGGCGCCCAGGATCCATGTCTGAAAAAGTCACGCAATACTAGCCGGCTAGAGTAGCAGCTAGCGCATGCATGCATACGGATACTTCGCACATCCCTGCTCCATGTTCTTGCCGGTGCGCTCTCTCTGCCAGCCTCTATAAATTGGCAGCACTTCTGGCCAATTATCACACACATTTGCAAATCATTAGCTAAGCTCAGCTCTGCAAGCTCGATCGCTCTGTGCTAAATTTCTGAAAGGACAGGTTCGGTGAGCAACGATGGTTGTGAAGGCAGCAGCGGCGGCGAGGAAGGGCAGGCGGTTCGCGCTGCTGATGGCGGCGCGCGACTCGGAGTACGTGCTCAAGAAGTACGGCGGCTACCTGAACGTCTTCGTGGCCGCGTTCGGCGACGCCGGCGCCGGCGAGACGTGGGACCTGTACCGCGCCGTGGACGGGGAGCTGCCAGGCGCCGGCGACCTCGACAGGTACGACGGCTTCGTGATCAGCGGGAGCCCGAACGACGCGTACGGCGACGACGAGTGGATCCTGCGGCTGTGCCGGCTGGTCCGGGACCTCCACGCGCGGCGGAAGCGGGTGCTCGGCATCTGTTTCGGCCACCAGGTGATCTGCCGCGCGCTGGGCGGCCGCGTGGGCAAGGCGAGCGGCGGCTGGGACATCGGCATCAGGGAGGTGGCCATCGCCGACGCGCGGCTGCCTCGGCAGTGCAGGTTCCTCGACGCGCTTCGTGAGCTGCCGCCCCGCGCCATGCTCACCGAGATCCATCAGGACGAGGTGCGTAGCTAGCACGAACACGCTAGAATGACAAGTCTTGCATCCATGCCTTCATTGCACGTACGTGTTACATCTGACGACGTTGACACATCTAATTAAGCAGGTGTGGGAGGTGCCGGCCGGTGCTGAAGTGCTGGCCTCCTCCGAGAAGACGGGCGTCGAGATGTTCCGCGTCGGCGAGCACATGCTCGGCATCCAGGGCCACCCCGAGTACACCAACGACATCCTCCTCAGCCTCGTCAATCGCCTCCTTGGCGCAGGCTCCATCACGGTATATATGTTCAGCCTCCATTGCTTGCTCTGATGAAAAAAGCAATGGCTGAACAATACCTTAGACACAGTGAATCCTGGGGCGTTTTTGTTGGATTTGTATTGATATAATGTTGTTTCTTCCGAATTTTGCTTTGCAGGTGTCGTTTGCTGAGGCCGTAAAGAGGCAGCTGGAGTCCACTGGGCCTGACAGGGAGTTCTGGCTGAAGCTCTGCAAGAGCTTCCTCAAAGCTGATGAAGCATCAAGCATAGCAGATGATTTGTATCTCAGTGATGTGGAAGCGGCAGTCCTTAACGGTTGAAGATCAGAATACATGCATGTGTCGATCGTCTGTGGTGATGTGTTAGTCACAGTCCAAAAGTTTTGAAACATCTCGTTTCTTCTACTTGTATAAGATGGTGTGCCCTGCTCCGGAATCAGTTTCTACGGAGATCTGATGGAGGGCTAGTCGTAAATGGTAACTCGAAATCGGAATAAACAAAGCTTGATTATCTGATTCTAGCTAGCCTGATAAGGAGACTCTTCAAATTCTTCATTTTTGTTTTTTCACGTGATAAGTGGTCGGGACGTTGGTGTTGATTCTTCACTCTGTTTGTTTGTCGAATGAGACTTGGGATGTGGTTCCTCCCCTGCTTTCCGGTTATTGCTATCGTATAAGATCGTGCTGTATGTCAGTGGTCAGGCTTGTAAATCCCGCTGACAAATTATCATGTATTATGCATGCATAGCTGTTGCAACCGATTATTGCAAGCAACCACAAAACAAAGCCGACACAGTATGCCTACTGAAATCGCAGTGCAAGATTATTTCTTTAGCTAAGGAAATTCGTTAAAATGGGGCTGCCAATTCCTTACTCCATGCCCTCAACGCAGAACTCTGAACCATGACTCCTCTGTGTCGAAGGCGCAGATTTCTTCATCATTTGCCCCCACTTCTGTTGGAGATTACTCACCAAAACCAAAGTAGCCTGAAACACAGCCAAAAAGAGAAATGGTGCTGAAGATTTGTGGGGACGCCGGAGCTAACACTTGCAAGACACTGACATGTATGTGAAGCCAAAGAAAAGATGCCATCCATCAAGTTTTATTGTCAACACTCCATGTTTAGCAGCCACAGGCAGAGAGGATTGGGGTCCTGCTTTGTCCCAGAAAAGGCCGGGGCCTCAGTTGCATGTTCATTGGTTTTTGCCTTCTTGATCAGGATTGTTGGGAGCAAATTCTATAGCATTGCTCTTCTTACATGTCAGGTTGTAGGCTTCGCGTGATAGGACTAATGCTTTGCTGACATTCAGAAAGGAAAAGTTCTCTACCAGAAGAGATGTATTTCGATTCTCTAGCATCTGCAGACTGCACTGCATGTAGATGTGCGATAACGAATAATCGAAGTCATTTAAGCAGAACGGACCAAAGTGGCAACCTTCTTAACTTGTAATCTGATTTGGACTACAGAATCAAATAACACTACGTATATTAAGTTAATGACTTATGTTCAGAACAATACTCATGTTTCAAGCTTGTTTACTTCATTATACGCCCTTCAAACAGTCCGACTCTGCATTTTTCATGCAATTTTCATCAGTCACACAGCAGCAAGAATAAGAATGAACACATGATTGACTGAAAAATCAAATATATTATTGAAAACAGTCGAGAAATTACAAGATCATTCTCCCCGTAAGAGCATCGGCAACAGAAACTAAATGCTGAAACAATTGTTGCTCACTATGGCAGACGCAGCAAACCATCTAGAGCACTTATTAGGCGTACAAAGGATCAAATAAAAACTGATAATAAGATAGGCTTGCCGGTAGCCCAGCCAGCTGCTTAACCAGAACTAGACGAACAGGACCAACACATGTCCTAGAAACCTCAGCTTCAAATTGCAACTTATGGTGACGAACTGCCCGATTTTCTTAGGCGTCCACATCTTTCTTCAGCACCTTCTTCTCAACATCCCAGCTGATATACATTTCGTCGCTCTTCTCAGCTGTTTCAGTCCCGTCACTACTCCAGCCATCCATCTCCATGGTCGACCTTGGGGACGTAGAGCCAGGGGAAACAGCAGTAAAGCTTTGGTACATCAGTAGACCACCACCAGGAAGCTCCTGCTCCACAAAATCGTCGCACATGTAGGAAGCAACATCTGCACCCTTTGCCCATGATTTGGCAAAACCATGTCCGCCGAAGATAGTAACAGCAACTGAGAAGTCTGTGGGGCAGAAGCCTGCCAGGACCCTCTTGATGACATCACTGTAAACCAAGGAGCTTGGGTCGAAGTTCATTGCTTCATAGCTTGCATAGCTGAAACCTTCCTCAGGAGTGACATGAATGGTGGAGGCAGCTGGACCACAGATGCCATTCATTGAGTATCCGCATGGGTTGAACTCAAAGTCACAAATCTCCATCTCAGGGATAATGTCAGAAATCCCTGATAGCTTAGTCATCTCCTTAGCTGATGAGCAGCGGCCTTCGGCAGAGTTCTTGAAGAATAATGCAGCTTTCTTAACATCCAGCCCAGTCATGCACATCTCAAGTGTAACCATAGGCTGCTCAGGCTTCTCTGTAGCATAGTAGACATGCCACTTCTTCTTGGGCTTGAAAGCATCACCAATCACATATGCATTGCCACCGGACTTGAGGCCTCCGAAAAAGCTGTTCAGCACAGATACCTCCTCTGAGAAGCTGCGGTGCGGTGATGGCTGCACTCCTGGGAAGATGAACATTCCACGAGAGTACTTCACTGAAAGAACAGGCAGTGACAGCTCCGCAGCAAGCTCAAGGATGCGAGGAATGGAGAGCAGCAGCTTTGTAGTCCCGCAGGTCTTGAGGACGACCTTGTGAGGATACACAAAGAGGCTCGACTCTGACAGCACATATGAGTCGAAGTCCTTGTTAGAGAGCTGGGACACTATGGTGCACCGTGCAAGATCCAAGAACGAGTCAATCTGCTCACGAGAGAGGGCGCGGAGGCCATGACCACAAGGGTCCACAAAGACTGGTGCATCAGAGAAGTTTATCTCAAGGCGCTTCTCGTAGCCCTCAAACCCGATCGGGGAGGCAGGGGCAGAGCCCCAAGAATCAGCTGAAGGCATCGCCATTGGGTGATGTGTTGCAAGGAAGAGAGGATGGAAGAGGAAGAGATCGGAGAAAATTGGAAAGCTCAGAAGCAGGGGAAGCAGCCAGCCAAGGGAGAACTACTGAAGGAAGAAAGAGAAATTGCAGTAAGAAATCCTACTCTACGGCGAATTGCATGTGAAGGAATATCAGGATGGTTTGCGGGCGCACTGCAAAACAAAAGATCAAGCAAAAAAGGAATTAGAACCAGAGTATGAAATACAATACAGATGAAAATTTTAACCATGCTGTTGAAGCTGCTTGTGCTTACGTTGGAGTAGGCAGCAGACTGGAACTTCTTGATTCCTCCGGCGGGGCGAACGTCCTCAATCTTGTAGCCTAGGGGAGCTTCGTACATGCTATTACTACTACTAGACTTCTTCCCACCTTTAGACTCCATTAGAGCATCAACAATGTTCTGTTGGGGGAAAAAACAGAGTAACTGAGTGACCACAATAATTTGGTTTACTCAAGCAGAAGATAGCACAAATCATAGCAACTTTCCTTCAAACAGAAGTTATAACAATATTGTTTGGATCATTTCGTCAATAAGCAGAAGACAGGTAAATGAAGTTCAGATACAAAGACAACTTAAGTATATAATATCTTCATATGCTAAAACAACTCCACTTCAAGGGGAAAGGCACAACAGTAATTTCAAGACAAGCACACAAACGACTGCAGCAGTGTTATTAAGCAATTAACCATGGAAAAGGTCATCTAAAATTTTAAGTAATCATCCTAATCGATAGATCAAAGCCAATGAAGCTCTTCTTTGTTAATGATGCGTTCGTCTTGAATAAAACATTCATATAGCATTGTGGCAACATATCGCACCAGAACATCAAGAATCAAACCAAAGACATGCGTGAGCTAAAGTGCCGGAATCGAAACTAAGGTCCACAGAAAGAACAATGCAACTATGCAAGAACAACTTCCTTCTTTTTTTTGTCTTGCGGATCTTACGGGCAACCGCACGGCAAGAGGACCAAACGAAGTAAACGGCCGGTCGGTCCTTCTTGAACACCACAAGGAAGTCAGGATAAACTAGTGGTGAGGTTTCCCAGAAACAAAAACTGTTGCTTCTTGGGCGTCACAAACCGCGAAGGTTCGACTATAATAAGACAATAAACAAAGATAGAGCACATGACAAAACTAACAAGATTACCCCGCATTGACGATTCGCAGTCCTAAACAAAAACGAAATACAGGCGCGTGTACAATCCCAAGATCCAATCTACAGATCCTTACAAGGAAGGCGGAAAAAACTGAAATCGCCTGACGCCTCCCAAGAACAGGGGACGAGGACCAGACCTAAATCCCGCGCGTGAACAGGGCTATTAATCCAGCAATCCCTACCTTGCCGGCCCTAAAACCCGCCCTCAAAGGACCTAACAAAGATCCGAGATAACGCACCCAGGATCCGCCGCTCCTCCCAGCGGAGGGCAGGCACGATTAGCGGCAAGAAGCAGAGCGCAAGCGAGAAGGAAAAGGTGTGGGAACGAAGGCTCACGTTTGTTCCAGAATGCGGCGACCCGCCTGCGGCGCCAAGAGCAGCAGTATCCCTAGAAGCCGGAAGGTTCGGGAACGGAGGCGGGGGAACGGTTCTTGAGGCACGTGCGGGGGCAGAACGGGAGAAAAGCGCGCTGCGCAAGGGATGTGGCTTCGCCCTCTTTTCTTCTCGAGGATGGCGGAGGAGGATTCTGTTCGAAAGGAGGCGTGGCCTTGGGATGGGGGAGGTGGAGGTGGCGAGCAGGCGCCACTATTTATAGCCGGGCACGGCGTGACTGCCCGGCCCACGAGACCGACTCCCTGGCTGGCCCGAACCCTAACCTGGTCGGGCCCACGAGACGAGAGTCCGCGCCGTCCTGTGCGGTGCGGGCACGGCGGCACTGCACGTCCGCACCAAAGCCACGAGAGTGGGCTAATCTGACTTCCGGGCGTGTTCGTTGCACCCTTCTCTAAAGTTTAGACCTGTCACGTCAAAAAAGAATTTTACTATTTAAAAATATTTTTATTTATTTAATGATAAAACTTATGTCATGACCCCTCCTCTAAATCACGAGACGAATCTAATGAGCCTAATTAATCTATATTTTGCTACAGTAATGCTATAGTAACCATCTTCTAATCACACCTTAATTACCCTCATTAGATTCGTCTCCCGAATTCGAGCAGAGTCCTGAAATTAGTTTTGTCATTAAACTTTATTTGTAATTACAATATTCGTTACAAAAACTCTCTAAAGTTTAGACCCCATGCAACGAACACACCCTCTGTCATGCTAGTTTAATGGTTTTTGTCACTTAGGGGGTGTTCGGCGAGTTAGGCCTAAAGGTCGCATCTATACTAATCTTACTATTTAGGCGTTTTAAATAAGTTTAATTATAAAACATTTTTACAGATGTGGGCTAATTTGCGAGACGAATCTAATGAGCCTAATTAATATATGTTTCGCTACAATGATGCTACAGTAACTATCGTCTAATCACGGCTTAATTACTCTTATTAGATTCGTCTCGCGAATTAGTACAAAGTTCTATAGTTAGTTTTTTAATTAAACTTTATTTAATGCCTTTAAATGACAAGATTCTAGGCGGTCTAAAATTAGGCCTAGAGAAACGAACACCCCCTTAGCCCCATTGGAGGATCCGCCAGCGGCAGATTCGTGGAGTTGATTCTCGCTCGGCCGGGGATCCGCCAGCGGCAGATTCGTGGAGTTGATTCTCGCTCAGCCGGTTGCATTGTTGCACTGAACCAAATTGGCTTCTCATTTATTTCATTCCCGAGAGAGTTTATTTGTGTACATTTGTCGGATATGAATGACTTGCCAAATTGATCTATAGTATGTCGCTCTATGTCACTAGTACTACCCCTGTCCCGTAAAAAATAGCATTCTAGTTTTGTCTTAAGTCAAACTATTTAAAGTTTGACCAAACTATGATGAAAAAGTACCAATATTTGTAATGTAAAAATTGTATCATTGGATTTATCGTGGAATATATTTTCATGTTATGCGTATTTAGTGTCATCATTGTTGATACTATTTCATATAAGTTGGTCAAAGTTAAGATAGTTTGACTTAGGACAAAACTAGAATGCGATTTTTTATGGGACGGAGGGAGTACTACATTACTAGTTGACTTGTCCGGACGGTTGTGCTAGTTATTGGCTGTTCTTTTTTTCCTTTCTAAACCTCTATGCTATTCATTGTGGCAAAATGATATTATCAAATCATCATTCTCATATAAAAAAGGCACCTCGTCACCTGTAAGCTCAAACATACGAAATTTGTGCATCGCGTGACTCTAATGTGTCATAACCTGAAATACAAATTAGAGAGATTCCCGCCGATTGAATTCGCCACGTTTCAAGAAAAAAGAAAGATATCTGGCGTTTAAGATAATTATTTATCATTAATCCATATTTTGACCAAACTCTTTACGAAAGCAGCACAACCATCCGTTAAGAACCATGTGCCTATGGCATACTCCATATGTATATTCTTCTCGAGGTGTGCCATGTGCTTCACTAACCTCTGATCTAACCAATGACATATATATTTTTCTCGAGTAGTTTGACAACCAACCATATTTTGCCCCCCTTTATATTTTTTACACTTAATTCTAGAAAACATTGTTCAAGCATCTTCCTTTATATTTTTTTTCTTTTTTAAAAGTCTCCATTTTTTTTTTTTGAAAAAGACAAGACTATTCTCTCTTTTTGCGGTGGAAGGCAAGGCTATTCTCAACAGTAATCTTAAACAAAACTTGTGTATGGTCTACTTTGTGTTGTTTAGAAAATATAAATGATTCCCTATCATCAGACTCTTAAGTACGGGTAGTTATTTAGCATCGATCAGCTTGTTTCAATAAAGTCGATTGTTAACACTAATGCTACAAAATATGGCTTGTTTCTCTCGAATCATATATAATTGTCGCCTCTTCATGAGCTTTCCAAAAAAAAGGTGATCGCATAAAAGGACCCCATCTCTTATAGCCGTTCATAAGTTATGATCGCAAACTATACATTGGGTGGAATTTTGAAAACTCTCTAGATGAGAAGGACAAAACAACAATTGTGCGGTAAGTTTGTCATATTACTCCATGATTTGATATTTTTGTATCTTTTAATAGAAGTTGAATTTTGATTTGAAATTTTGTGTGCCAGTGGCGGAGCCAGGCTGAGATGACAGGGTATTCCCAAGCCCAAAGATTGCTCATTCACATAGGTTTTGGGCTATAGGGAAGGCTGTTTTATTGGGATATGACATGAATTGCAATAAGATGCAAACGTATACTCAATTGTTTTCAAAGAACCTGGGTATTCGCATGCATACCCAGGACTTATGGGAGCTCCGCCCCTGTTGTGTGCATGTTTCTCACCATGTATTCTGCATGTATGCCAAGTTTTTAGTTTTTCTGAATTTCTGAATAGATTTTTTAAAAGGGTTTTACGAATCCACAGAATATAAAGGTTTGCACTGAATATTTTCACCGTATTAGCATGGGTGCGCGCATGTATAGCCACAAACGTAGCTTAAAGGCGGGTTCTGCTTCTGCTCAATGAATAGAAAACAGAATCTGCCTCTTCCCACGTCATGAGAATCCACAAATTACACATATTAGCCCTAATCGAAATCTAGCTTTTTGCAAACAAAGAAACTATCGGAACCAATGATATCGAGCATGTCCCTTTCCACTGAGCTCAATATTACTGCTTTGAAAATTAAAGACCAAACCTTTTTTTTTAAGAAAAAGGAAAGACCAAAGCTTGCTAGTATCTGTTAAACATCATCAGTCAGAGAGCTTATCCCTCCGCTTCTTCCTACACATTTCCATTACTTGCAAGCATAGAATTAGCATTTGACCGAGCAACAAAAATCGATTAGACCACCATATGGTCAATTAGTTGCGCTTATATATACTGTATAGTACCAGTATTAATATGCAAGTGCGCGTTGCAATTATTGGCCAATATCGATCATTATGCTAAACTAATCACAGTTACAAGTCGTAATCTTTTGTCGCGGCCGAGCTGGTGTCCACGCCTCCACGGCCACTACGCACGCTCTCTCAGCCGTTGCATGCTTGTGACTTGTGAGGCATGTGAATATGTGATAGAGACCTTAATGTGCTTGAATGGATATATTGTCTGATTATTGTGGAGCAATAATGCATTGTGTTCCGATCCCTAACGCACCACCTAGCTCGATCTGATGTGGCAGCACAGAGATGCTAAGGTGCGTTAGTTGCATACAAAAACTCCGTTTAAACCAATCTCGGGGAGAATATCGTTTCCATATGTGTGATATAAAGGCGCTGCGAACAAATTCTACTTGTCTTCACAGTTATGTAGAGGAAGAAGAAGCAGAGGCTAAGACCACACGCGCACACAACACAAGTATACGCCTTAAGACACCTAAAGGCGCGTGTAGCGAGGTAATTGAGATTTGCAATTGGTAATGCTCATGTACGCATGTGTAAAAGGTGGCACGCACTATGATTTAATTAAAGATTATTATAAACCGATGAGTATATATAGTGCTCCCGTCGAGGTTGTTAATTTCCATCCCTTTTCTGGAGCATGTGTACCACTAGTTGACTTTCACAATTTGCTGGGTAAAAAAAAAACTGTCAACTATGTCAATCACTATATTCTCCATTAAGTCTCGCATCTCAAGATGCCATCACACTGTGTTGCATTGTTTGCTACGAAATCAAGCACTCGACATTGTGCTGAAGTATTATTAAGTGTATTTATTGGGAATATATATTTGATTGATAATTTTATTGGTTACTGTACTAGAACGGCTTGTGGGATGTGTAAAGATTGTGAATCCTTTTTTCAATGATTGTGATTTGTGAATCATGTGACTATATACGGTTTAGCAAAATTATTTCTTGCTTAGAAAATATGCAAACGGTGGGGATCATATATATTACTTTATGAAGCCTCGCAAAATAATATATTACTTTATGACGCAACGATTTGCGACCTACTGGTTGGCAATACGTATTGGATAGGTGTGTATAAATTTGTTAGCTAACGTAGTTGCAAGGAGGCGTGTTTAAAAATTGGGCGTTTACACATGAACTCTATAACTTGCTAGCTATAGTATCCATTTGGCAGTTGACATCCATAGGCAAAAGGTGATATCAGTTGTGATTAAAAAGCACTAAACACACTCGCACCATTCGTGCCATGCATCTACCCTCTCTTCCTCCCTCCTCTAAGAATGAAGCTGTTGGCAAAACTGGCATGACGATGGGCCGGCACAAGCGGCATTGGTATTTGCAAGCGTGGGTTCCGATTCAGGACCAGGTACATCGTTGACACAAGTATATCTTGTCTTACAAGTCTGTGAACCATGTGGGATTTAAGATAAATACAAACTAGTAGATCAAGAGTGTTGACCCTGTGACGTGTTGAGATGTTTAGTGACATTATTTCCTTGGGAACATGCAAATGGTTGGGAGTGCATAGTTTAGGACGAGCTGCGCGCGTCCAAACGGGTGATGGGAGGCATTTGTATAGTCAGGAGTACACAAAGTATTCGATGCATACATATTTTTTTTTTGCTGCTAGTAAGCCCTATTACGAAAGAAATACTAGTTTGTTGCCAACGCATAGGAGTACTACTTAATTTCGCAGTGAGTGAGACCATGTACAGCTTCCACTTGGCAAAATTGGCATTTGCAAATTTTGATCTCGGTTGTGATAGCTAGCGAACCAGCAACCCGCGCGCGCACAAAGCAGTACCGCTCGTGCCGTCCATCTGTCCTTACGATAGTGTCCTCCACAAACGAAGCTGATCGGCCACGGAGGGGAGCAGGGATCACCCGGCAGAAGCGGCATGAGACGCCATGTCGGTTTGAGGCAAATGGCCAAGGAACCGCATCCAGCGCGCTAGCCGCACGCGGAAGAAGAAAACACAGCCAAATCACAAAGAGAAGAAAATCATCAAATGTGAAACACTACTCGTGACACATGCGCACAGGGCTGGGCAATCATGCAGCGCGGAGATGCGCGTCAAAGTAAAAAACAAGGCTGGCGAGGCGGAGGGCCCGTGGAAGGGGAAGGAGCGATGGAATCGGCGTGCAGCAGGCTCGAGGACGCTAGAGTACTCCAGCTTTGCCCGCCGGGGCCAATCGGCGAACTAAAGCCTCGGGATCGCCGCAGTTTGTTCCCAGCAATGGATGGTGGATTCGTCCGGTAGCGGCAGCGATGAGTGGACCGCGTGTCACTCGCGTGGGTCGCAGCTCCTTTTTGTGCGATTCTCTATGCACAGCCGTGGACTGGTGGTGGAGGATTGCTGCACCGTAGCTAGGGAGGACTAGCATCTCACTCGGACGGCAGTAGAGCAGAGTTGAGTAGAGGTGGGGAAAATTCGGCGAAAGGACGCAGAAAAAACAACCAGCCAAAGCGTGGCGTGCGTGGCGCAATAATGCAGCGTGCGTGGATCGTACGCAGGCAGTGAGTGCAGGGTCACGGGCGCGCGTGGCGCATCGCCGGATTCGCGTCCCGTCCCCGCCGGGCGTCAGCGGATCGGAATCGAGATCGCCCGGCGTGGGCGAGCGGATCGTTCCTCGTTCACGGCGACGACGTCTTCTGCGCGAGCGAGCGGTCAGGCAGGGCAGGCGCGCGGTTGCGCTGACGAGCGTGGGCGATCGGTTCGGTTCGGACGGACACGGGAGCTCTCGCTGCGGTCCCACGTGCCGGCACATGCCCTGCTGCTACTACTACTTGGTCTAGGGGCTCTGCCACTCCCGCGATCGTGTCACGTGCTCGAGCTGAACCAACCATGATTCGATTCAACGCTCGGTTCCTCACCAGTCATCACCTGGCGTCGCCGCATGCAGCAGTCGCTGGGCGGCCGCACAGACGACCGAGCCGCGGAAGCCTCCCTCGCGCACCGCCAATGCCAAGGTACGCGTGCGACGTGAGTGTAGACGGGCATGGGCGCATTGCGACGTGGCGTGGCCAACAACTACCAACACCTGTTGGCTCCGCGTCCCGCGCCGGAGCATGGAGCCCGTGCATGGCCTCCACGCTCTCTCGCAGGAACAACTCGAGTCCACCACGCTCCGCCGCCGCAGCCTTCAGTCCCCTCGCGATCGAGACACCTGGTAGTGACTCTCGAGCGCGGTAGTAGGTGCATCCGTACATGCAGCGCACCTGACCGGCCCGATCGGCGTATAGCTGCTTGGGAGGACTGCATTGCGCCACCATCACCTCAGCAACATGCGTATTTTTCTACACCTGCTGACTTTGAAGGTGGTAGTATAATACGTGCCTGGCTCCTCCTCCTGTCCTGACCCAAACCTTGGCTGCTTGCTGCATTGGATCTACTACTCCACTTGCTGCATGCGGCGACCGAATACGGGTCCAGGCGTCCGGCCGGATGACGCTTTGTTCAGCGTCGAAGACTGCTCGATGCTGAAAAATTTCGTTCGAGGGGCGGTGTTTACCGCCCAAAAAAAGAAAAAAAAAAGAGAAAAGAGCCGATCCGAGGACTAGGAGGAGGGAGGGATCAGACCACACCACCGCGGACGGGCACGGTGGCGCGTTGAATGGGCCGGTTAGACTTTGGGCTAAAAAATCGTTTCGAACTTTGGGCCCTGAGCTGTCGCGAATTGTGAGCTGCTGCTCGGTAAGGCTGGGCTTGCAGCAGGACCTTGCGTCTTTCTCTTGGGCTCGCAGGACCGTTCGCCAGTTCAGGAGGAGGCCTCGGAGAGAGCGCAAGGAAGCAGCCCACGAGCCAGCCGCTCAAATAAAATACAAGTAGGTAAATCTCCGGGCCCCATGTCACAAGGACGGACGACTCGTCGTACGGTCCGTCCATCGTGGCAGCACGCTGGCGTCATCCGCCGCCCCCATTTCCGTCGTCGCCTAGGAAAAACAGCCGTCTCCCGCCTTCTTCTACTCCGCCCGGACTACCTCCTCCCCTCGTCATCTAGCCGGCGGCCGACCGACCGACCGACCGAGCGCCGGTCCCGATGATGGCGGCGCGGCTCCGCCTCCTCGCCCACTCCGGCTCCCTCTCCGCCGCAGCGTCCAGGAGGCCGACGCGGTCCTCGCCAGGTCGGTGCGCCACATGCCTGCAACGCGTTCGACGTAAAGCCGCTGCGGGCGGGCGCCGGTGCTGACAGCTGACCGCTACTTCTTTCTCTCTTGGGTGGGTTTCTCAGGTTTCCGCTCTCTGTGCACGCTCTCCACGACCCTGGAGTCCGGCGCCGGCGAGGACGAGATCCAGCGCATCCGCCGCGAGTTCGAGGACGCCAAGCGGAACTACCTCAGCATCCCATCCGCCATCAGGGGCATGCCCAAGATGAACCCGCAAGGTTTTCGATTAGTCCCCTAGCCCCACCACCCGCCTCTTTGGGGCGTCAAACATCGGTTCTTCACATCAGTGGTTATTTGTCGCGGATTCCAGGCATTTATGTGAACAAGAACGTCAAGCTGGACGACCTGCAAGTCTATGGCTTCGACTACGACTACACACTGTCGCACTACTCCGAGCACCTTCAGTGCCTGATCTATGAGCTCGCCAAGAAGCACTTGGTGGATGAGGTTTGTTATTAGTAGACGGATTTTGGTGGTCTGGTCTCGTTCTGTCTTTCACTGGTTGCAGCGGTGATGAAGAGTGTATTGGTGAGTTGTGACTGGAAGTGTTGTTTTGCGCAGTTCAAGTATCCAGAGAGCTGCTTGCAGTTCGAGTATGACCGCACTTTCCCCATCAGGGGCCTTTATTATGACAGACAGAAAGGGTGCCTCCTGAAGCTTGATTTCTTTGGCTCTATTGAACCTGATGGCTGCTTCTTCGGGCGGCGGAAGGTTAGGCAGATAATACTTTATTATTTTCTCATTTTTGGCTCAAACTGTTGTATCCAACATGAACAGCAAGCTCACATACACTTGATCAATTCTTTTCGTGTCAAAAATTTGGAAGTCTTGAGTGCTGTGTTTTCTGTTTCAAATTTCTGCGTTACCTCATCTCTGTGTAATCAACACTCTTACCACGTAGCTTTTTTATCAGCTGAGTATGAGTGAGGTAAAAGAGCTCTATGGCACACGACATATTGGCAGAGATCAAGCCCGTCAGCTTGTTGGGCTCATGGACGTCTTCTGTTTTAGTGAGGTACATAGTACATTTGCATTGATCTGCAGCTGTTTTACTCACAAAATAAGTGCCTCATAGTATCATTCAATTTCTTATAGCTCTTGGCCATGTTTGGCTCAACTTCTGCTTTTGTTCTACATATTAGTAGATCATTGTGATAATCTGCTTGACTAATATATCAGAATCTGGTGTTTGCCACAGCTTATGCTTATTTTTGTGTAGAAGCTGATAAATAAGCTGAACCAAACAGGACAAAGATTTATCTAATCAGTACCCATACACCAGAAGACCAGCTTTTATGTATACTTGCTTGATCTTCGATAATTCTGGATGTAGTTCTCACATCCCTTATATTATTTGCAGTTATATAACCTATACCATAAAGAAATAACTGGAGTTATTCCGCACTTAATTGTTTAAATAATTTTCATGAGATCATATCATGCAATTACTTTCTCAATGATCATTTCTAACAATGTTTCAAACAGGCATGCCTCCTTGCTGATATCGTTCAGCACTTTGTAGATGCCAAGCTGGAGTTTGATGCCTGTTATGTTTACGAAGATGTAAACCAGTCGATTCAGCATGTCCATAGAAGCGGTTTAATTCACAGGAAAATTCTTTCAGAGCCTCAGAAGTTTCTGAAAAAGAATGTAGGCAATACTGCTTTTCATGATTATCGTTGGCATATTAATTTTGATGTTCTCTATACTTTAGCTGATACCCTTATCATCTTCTGGCATAAATTTCTTCGCAGATATTCTTCTACATGTATAACCTTTGCCTCATTTGTTATCTGCAGAGCCAGGTATTCCGTTTCTTAAAGATGCTGAAAGAGAAGGGGAAAAAGCTATTCCTGCTCACCAATTCACCTTTTTACTTCGTGGATGGAGGGATGCGTTATTTGCTTGAGGTACTTTGCAACTTTTGAATCTAACTGTATTCTCTGTTCATAGCATTGAGCATCCGGAAGCAAGATTTTAGAAAGATAGATTTGATTATGGATGATGCACAGCATACACTTGTTTAAGATACTTATGAATCTTATATTGAGGCCAGCTTTTGGTTGCAAATAAGACATCACAATCGCACAGTCGGAGAAATTGGTGAGCGAACGGAGACAAACGGACCGGTCCTCGCGTCGTCTCGGTTCAGGCGACTCGGGGGCGACTCCAGCGCCGCCACCAAAAACCAGCCACCTCGAGCACATCGAAGGCCGCGGCCGGCGGCCGCCAGCAGAGCCGCACAACTGGCTACTGTCTGCGGTCCCCTTTTTTCTTGCCTCGTTTCCGCTTCCCCCGTTCTTCCTCTCGCTAGATCTGCGGCATATGGAGGCAAGCCTTGTCATCTCCGGCCATCTCCAAGCAAATGGCGACCCTGCTGACCGGATCCAGCCATCCTAAGGGTGGATCCGGTGCCAAGCCACCCCGGCCCTCCCACACCACGCTGCTGCGTGATTTGCGTGGGTCGACTGCTTGACAGCTCTAGGGTCTGGCGGCGCACGTAGACGGCGGCGTACTTGGAGTTTGTGGTGCTGCGGCGCCCGAGTCCGGGTCTCGGCGGCATGTGCGGCGTGCCCCGCTAGTGGTGGAGCTCTGGGCCAAGCTCGGCGGCGCCATGGTGGCGCGGCCGGATGAGCTGCGTGAGGTGGTTGTGGCGAGGCTACCCCCACCGATGGAGGTGCCATTGCGACGTGGACGGGTCTGATGGCTGGATCAAGCACGACGACCCACACCTCTACGGCGCTGCGGCGCCCGACTCCGGGTCTCGGCGGCATGTGCGGCATGCCCCGCTAGTGGTGGAGCTCTGGGCCAAGCTCGGCGGCGCCATGGTGGCGCGGCCGGATGAGCTGCGCGAGGTGGTTGTGGCGAGGCTACCCCCACCGATGGAGGTGCCATTGCGACGCGGACGGGTCTGATGGCTGGATCAAGCATGACGACCCACACCTCTACGGCGCAGCACTCCACGTCTTCTTCGACGCATTGGCCCATGCTTGGCGGTGGTGGTGGCTAGCAACCTTGCTGTGCTGTGGTGATGCTGTGGTGACCTGCTGTCGACATGCCAGAGAGGGTGCTGGGCGTAAGCCTTGCCCTGGCTATCTGCCTGGGTCGGCAACGACGATGCCTTTTGGCGCCGTATTCCTCGGTGGAGGCGTTGCTGTAGCGCCCTCTTCCTCTTGCGTGACAGCAGTGAATATCGGATGCCGTGCAACGAAAGTGTCGCGCTCGACGCGCGGGGAGATGCTTTGCCTCCGCACGGCTACTAGCATTGCTGACCACCATGCTCCAGTGATTGTTTATGTGTTCCTCCTCCCATCTATGTCGGTTCTGGTCCTTGGTCTCGGCCTTGTTTTTGGCTATCACTGTGGTGCGACGGGAGTTGCTGCTGGTGCCTCTACTTCGTCGTCGGACTCCTTGTTGATGGTGTCATAAATCATATGCCGCGTGCGTCCACGTTTGCTTGCCCTCCCTCCTTTGTGGGTTCCACACAAAGGGCGTCGGATGGTGGCTCATGGAGACCGGATGCTCTGGAAAAGTGACTTCATCAGCTTCAAGGGAGGTCGACGTTGTCCAGCTCGCAGTGGTCGGAGTGCCTCCCCCACCTTTAGTCCTCACCCTGTTGGGCGGCCATTTCGTCCTTCAAGGATTCCTATCCTTGCTGGAAGGTGGAGGGTGATAACAGGGCGGCGCAGCTATGAGGTGTGGTGTGGTGGTGCCATGGCGATTGTGGTGAAGGCAAGCATGTTGTTCGGTGGTGGCGCTTGGTCGACGAATGGTGGATGCTTTTAGTTGGTGTCGAAGACTAAGGCTAGTATGTTGTTTCCATAGTTCTTGGTGTTGTTGCCTCCACTTGTATGAGCCCGTTATGCTTTGGGCATGCTGTTGTAATATGTGACTTGCCACAACCTTTGTAACCATTGATGGACGTGCTTCGGCCCGACCCCCTTATATCAATGAATTCAGGTGGGGATTCTCTCCCCCTGGTGACCGTAAAAAAATAAAGCTATATTGCCTAATTATATATTCTGAAAATAAAAACAAACAATAAGCTCGCGCATCTTCATTTGTTTTCAACTTTTATTAAGAGCTTATTGCATTTTTTTTCTTGTCTATTTGTATAGGGACATAGCTATGCTGCAGCAATAATTCTCTGTTTTTTCGTGTCCTCTGTTCTTGAAAATTCTTAGTGAATGCGGTACTCCATATAGAAAATATTATGACATGTCGAAAAAAAATCTCGCACTGAGCATTATGTTAACTTGGCTAGTTCATTATTTGGTTGGGCAGGACCAGCATTTTGATGGGAATTCCTGGCGGGAACTCTTTGATGTTGTGATTGCTCAGGCAAATAAACCAACCTTCTATAACTCAGACCACCCGTTCAGGTTCTACGGAGCACCCATGTGTTATACTAAATAAAAAGATATACAATAACTTTTACTGATAAGTCATTAACTACCTGTGTATGTCCATCGTTACACTTTGTATATTAAAAGGAAGTAGGTCTTACTAAGTTGTCAGCTTTTAAAATGTTTTTCACAATTGTGCCTACTCCCATTCTGGTTTTCTAATATATCTTGTTAATTGTAGGGTGTATGACACTCAAAAGGACACCTTAGCTTTTTCTGCAGTTGACAAGTTTCTGCCAAATCAAGTATATTACCACGGGTGTTTGAAATCATTCCTGCAGATCACAAACTGGAGAGGCTCGGAGGTTGAATGCTTGAACCTCAAGAAGAGTGATCTTCTGTATCTATTCATTCAACCTGAACTTTTATTTTCTAAGTTTTTACTCTCCAGGGTTATTCCTATATCATACGGGATCAAAATAAGCATGAAACATAGTCAACATTCAGAAGATGGGCCTAAAAATACTGACGTTTGGTAATTTTCTGTTTGGTTTCTCATCTCAGATCTTTGGTCCATGTCTTAGGTTATATACTTCGGTGATCATCTTCTGAGTGACTTGAGAGGACCTTCAAAAGCTGGTTGGCGAACAGCTGCTGTTATTCGCGAACTTGAGGTGGGCATTTCTCTTTTCCCCTGAGACAACATGCAAGAAGAACAACTGCTGTTAGCCTCAGGTTGTCTTTATCACGTTTTTTTTACTGGTGTCTTTATCACGTTTGAAAGTTGGTATAACGAAGCTAGACAATTATTCTGTTTAATCTGATAAAGAAGGTGAAAAGGGGAGAAATATATTGGTATGTTCGTATTAGCCACTTGTACCTTTCCCCATTAAGAAACAACCTGCATGATCTTGTAGATTTGTCTGACTGAGGGTCTGTGTGGCAGAGCTAAGATAAAATAAAATGTTTAAGATTTTTTTGTCTAAAATAAGAACATGACTCTACCAAAAACCTTTAATACATTAACAGTTACAGATCCATGGATTTCTGGAGCTAGGTACGGGCAGCTCCACCAAATCCATGGACCTTTTTTTTCTCTTGAGCTGGAGCTCTACCAAACGGGGCCTTAATCTAACCATTTCACATTGCTTGGTCATCAACATGCTTGATGATATTTTGTACCATGTTACAATGATCTATGCTTCTTTTTTCTTTCCTTCAGGATGAAATAGAAATCCAGAATAGCGACAATTACCGGTTCCAACAGGTATGTATACATCAGCTGTCCAAGTTTTTTTATATAACTAGACTTTATGTTTCTATTAGGCTTTAAGCTCCGTATGTTGTTACTATTGCTCTCAAAAACACTTTTTATTACATCTTTTTGTAAGAGTTAGGTGAAATTATTTTGCAGGCATGACAGATTAACCATGAACTGGTAAATATTCGTGAGCAAACCAAATTCCATACACGACACAGCAATTTACCTTAATGATTGTGACTATCAGCAGTTCTGAATGGTTAAAAATAGTATGATTCTAGCTTGATTAGAATATGTACATTTTTAGGCCATGTAAATAGATATTTGCAAAACTGAAGCAGTGAAAATTGCAACTAGATTCTGTTGCTATATATCCTTCCTAAATGCGATGATGATCATCACGTTCTATTAAAATTTTTTTGCATGGCTAATAGTTACAATTTAATATGTAAAATAAGCTGGATACAGTTTGTCTATAATCGCCTCTTAATTCATCTCTCTGTTAGATTGCTGTTGTGATGTCTGCTGTGAATCCAGTGATCAGTACATTTTTATGCGTCAATTTGCAAGACAGTTTATGAAACTCACTTAATAGGCAGAGTAGGCTCTTTCTCTGTTAGTTGCAAAAGGGCACTTGGTTGTTAAATACTTAGAGCTCCATCGTACTCGCACATGTATGTAAAATGTTGTAGGGACAATCAGTTGCATCACAAATGTTGCAGGGACATTCTGCCTTTTTGCATTTTCATGTGCATAATCTGAGTACCATACCAGACATACATTGTCCGTCCATAATTTTTTGACCACATGAGTTTCTTAATCAATTTGTTTAACTATATCCTGTACCACAGGCAAAGTTAAGTTTAATACATGATATTCTTGGAAAAGTCAATGCAACAGTGGTTAGCACAAAGAAAGGCCAAGTGTACAGAGCATTGCTTGATGAATTGAACGCAGAAAGACGCCAATGTCGAGCTGGGATGCGAGATCTATTCAATTCCTCTTTTGGTGCAACATTTCTTACTGACACTGGAAGAGAATCGTCATTTGCCTATCACATTCATCAATATGCAGATATTTACACTAGCAAACTCGAGAACTTCTTATCATATCCCCCTGAATCATGGCTTCATCCACCTCATGACATAAAGATCATGCCACATAATGCAAAGGTAGTTTATATCTCCTACTTTAATGGAATTTTTGTGATATCAGTCAGAATGATGATTTTAGACACCATTTTGTAGGTTCCAGCTAGTTTGTTCAGCGCCTCATAGTTTCTTCAATCCATGTGAGTGGACTGCCTCTGCATTTGCGGTCACATGAAGCACCACATGATGCATATCTAACCGAACAAGATGCTAGCTAAGCAATAAAGAGGCAAAAATTGTAGTTGTGTGACCTTTTGCTTTTTGAAGAAGATTTCATCGGAGGAGCTGCTTCCCTTGTTTTTTAGTGTTGACCAGAAAATTGAGGTTTGCAACAGCTCGCTCTCTCTCTCTCTCTCTCTCTCTCTCTCTCTCTGTGTGTGTGTGTGTGTGCGTGCGCGCGCGCGCACGCTTGGTTGGATTATTGTGTAACGTACATATAAGGTGGCTTATCATACCTTCTGTATAGGGCTATGTAGGGCTCGCATATTTTTTTATCTTTTTAATTAAAATTGCAGTGGCAACCTCTCCTACTGTAATCATGTAAAAAAAATATAAAACATAAAGTGTGCACTGTTCCACAATTGCTTGTGTTAATATGGATATACAGATTATTTAGAGTTCCACCTTAGTCTGTACAATGCACAACAAATTGCTAAAAGTCTGTCAAATAAATTGCGTCGAATCAGCAAAATAATCTATGATCTGGAGAACGTGCTACTTGTCCTTGTCTGTTAGGCCATCATGATTTTCATTGTTCATAGTTGCAGAGACTGGCTGGAGCTCCAGTTCTTGCTTGCCTGACCGCAAAGACCTGAAATATGAGAATAACATCAATTTGAAGCTGCAGCTTTTGGAATTCTGAACAACAGTTGATGCTGAAATACGCAGCAGAATCTGTGATTAGTTACAGAACAACATTATCACCTTTGACGGATGAGTGTGTTTGCTCGTAATGGAAGCACAGCTGCAGGTGCAGAGCGACATTCAGCAACCTCTTGTTGCGCATGCGGGGAACCCTTCTGCTCAGAATCAAACACCATAGTTATCAGCAGGGATGCAGGTAAGAGAAGGCCAGAAAGAGGCCTGTTACTGCTTCCCAGGAGAAGTTTCAGAAAGCAACACTCACTCGCTGCGGAAGTGGGGTCTGCTCAGGTCTTCGCGCGTCATCCATTCCCTCTCTTCGCTCCTTCAGAGCTTTCATGCAACATTTCAAGACGTAATACAGGATGCCCCCGCTGAGGCATGTCAATATCGGGAATTGAATTACCACCGCTCTAAGCCCTGGAAATATTCATGGCAGAAATGTTGTGAAACACATCACCACCAAATAAGGGAAAACGCTGACAAGAAATATACCAGCATTGGTACTTACAAAGAAGTTTTCCTAAGTTTATATGTTTTGTTTTTACTAGATGAATCGTCGACACAACAAACAGTGACGCTGACATCATCTCTGAACAGTCAGGATAGCATCCATAGTTTCCCAGGTCGTTTACGGTGATGGCTAAGCTTGTGTCATGGCTTGAACCCTGCAAGATAAACATACCTCACTTTATCCTGAGTATGTATCCTCATTAGCCATATAACTTAACACTATCCAACTTCAGAATTTATACAGCTGCTAATTCAAATAATATAACACGAAATAACTGGATGAAATGACATGAGAAGATAGAAGATCTGTTACATTGTAAAACAGGTTCCGCATCACATTGTTGCATTCCTGAACATTTCCAAGGAATCTGATGCCACTGCCTCTCAGATCAATTTGATCTGCGATAATCACATAGGTCTGAAGCGGCAACCAACAGTTAATTCCTTCAGTCTTCAGCTCCACAGTGGGAATGATGCCAGCTGGCAATGTCGTCGATAATGTTCCCTCAAAGACTTCTAGGGAGAGTTCAAGAAGAAAATCAGACTTGTTCCCTGCGAAATGAGGGGTGGGAATTATGTTTGATCCCAAGGGCAGGTAAAATATGTCGGTATAGACACATCATTTTTTTTCAAATTAAAAAGTTTTGACAATGCAGAAACAAAACTAAATATCTAACTAAGAAATTAGATTCTTCATTTAACATCCATACAAAGATATAACACATATAAAAGCACCTGGGTAATTGCGAAGATCAGGTTCAACAATGGACAACTTGAAATTGTCCACATTATTGTCAAAGATCTTATATCCTTTTCTTGATTCTTTCCCACCCAAGAAAATTGATTTTGGAGCTAGTATGATTGGAGGATCATTGATTGGCTCGACAATGATTGGAATCTTAGCGGCTTCTATATCATTTCTGTTCGCAGCATATAGCAGCATAACATCATTTCCATAGAAGTCTTCATTTCTGCACATGGCGATACCGTTATTCGAAGTGAAGACTGGAACGACTATTGTGAAACATCAGGGCTTGTAAAATGCTAGGAAGATCCACATTATTGATTAGTACCCGATATATTGCAGAAATTGTAGCGCATCGTTTATCACTTCTACTGTTCCTTCTAATATCAGGTCATTGTTAGCTCCCCTGCTTGTTAAAAGTTCATAATCTGACGGCTGTAGAAGTTTCTCTGGCATAGGAGCAAGGAACACATTTCCAGACATAGCTTTCACTGTAACAGAAATATTTTCTGTTATATCTGAATATACTAATTTAATCCCCGGAAATCCACTGCCAAAAACATACCCATTTTTTTTTATCAGCTCAGAAAGCAAAATAAAAGAGACCAAACTAGAGGTATTCTTGGTACTTTGCTGAATAAAAGAGCATGGCTTACTCAAATTGTGGGCTCATTATATCTTCAGTCACATGCAACTTCTGTGGTAAAGACATGAATTGGGGTGGTCTGCAGAGAACAGATATGAACACCATTCCAGTTGCGACATTGTTATTCTCATCAGATATTGTGTATGAGAATGAATCGTTCCCAAAGAATCCTTCAAAAGGGGTGTAACGAAAGATCTGGCTGAACTGCAGGACTGATCCATGAAGTGGCTTCAGAGGAAAACGAAAGTTATCAAGTCAAAATGCGAAGTAACAGAGTAATTTGATAACAATAAGCTGCAACAAAGAGAGTATTAGAATTAGCTGAACTTGCAAAGATTATTTCACGACATAAACTTACTGAAGATGAGTTAACTAATTCGGCTTTCCTTCCTGCACTGTAGTTATTTGACAGCACATCAAAGGAAACTGATTCATCCTCCCATACTGAAACGCTAACATTTTTAGCATCTGGAAAGTATTCATCTGAAAAGAGATATTTCTGGGTTCATTAGAGGTCCTTGACAAACACACAGAAATGTGTAAATAAAGACTTTAACTAGTTTTCTACCTATTTCTAGAAAAAAGAACTAATGTTCTACCTAACTTAATTTCCTCCCGATGAATGATCAACTTCTTGTTCCTTTTCCAAGGGACTAATCTGTAGTGACGAATAATCCCAAAACTTTACCTTCAAGAACATGGACTTCAAATGGACAGGGAGGCAGCTGCTTATCTTCAAATTGAACACACACACCAAATGAACCGAGGTAATTTGCCACATAGCGAACAGTATATGATCCATCTTTATTGTCAACGAATCCCCCTGTTACAAAGCTTGCGGTATTCTTAGGGGTTGCAGTAGTTGAGGATGTTAGCGTAAAGAGCTGAAATTTCAACTTTGACTCCAAAGATACCACCGGGTTCATGAATGAATCGACAAGCTGGACAGTTACTTGATTTTGAACTGATCTTTTAACCCTAGGATCAAATATCAAAACACCTGATAAAGACGCATTGATTGCACCTGGAAAAATATAGATTATGTTATGGGAAGTTAGAGGTTAATCAGCATATCAAAATTGCAAGATAGATGTGGGGAACGGTGCTGTAATCTGTAATGTGATGAACATGGATTACAGGAATGTGAAACTGATTAAAAATGGGACACGAGAGAGACGAACAGACCTGGTAAAACTGTCATGGCATAGGGATTTCCACTATTTAGCACTATGTTGCCGCATAATAGGCGAATTTCATATTCACCAGCAATTTGAGGAGTATATGAAACATTAAATTGACTGGCTTGCACAGTTGCGTTGGCAGCAATAACCTAATAGTAACAAAATGCATTTCAGTGACTTGTGTTTTTTTATCTTTACCAAATTTGGCAGAGAAAAGTGTACTTGCCTCCTGCTGGCCAGCAGGACCTAGATGGAACGAACTTGGTCCTTCCGCAGATATCATCCCTTTAAATTCATTTGATATTAGAGCACAAATTTATTCCATATTACTTGAAGTTAAATAAGTACATATTACCAGTTGGGTCTTTTATAGGTAAAACAACTGGGGACACATTAGCAGTGCCATTTTTGCTTGACATCTTCACTTGCAGTGCTGCAGTTTTAACCGGATAAGGGCTGCCATGCTCATCCTCCAGGAACACACTGAATGATGACGTTGAACCGGCAACAGGATGTGCTAAACCAGATCCATTAGCAACGCTGTTTGATCCATTGCAAAACCCTGAAAGGAGCATCTTACAAGATTAGGAATTGAGCACCTCTAGTGCTGACAAAAGCAAATGACACGTCAAGCAATTACTGAAACCTATGAAGCTTGACACAAGGGGGAAATAGAAATAAGCTGACATACCTAGAAATACATTGAACGCGTAAGCCTTATTGGAAACCGTTAGGTTGAGCTTAGGATCGAAAATTGTGAGCTCGTACTCTCCAGCCAGTATAGCAGCAGTGAAAGTGAGCAGCTGAACTCCATCAGCCACTGCTTCCATGGAAAGGTCCGTTATTGGGACATAAAACTTTGTGGCGTTGTCCAGCACTCGTTCCACTCGTGCCTCGAATGGATGAATCTCGGGAAAAATATTCCCGAATGTGTCTCTCTGATAGAGAAATAGCTCCACCTTGGAAGGCACCTGGAAAAAATTCGTTCCATACTTCCAGTAACAGTCGCATTTCGATATGTCCATGACGCCTGAAACAAGATAAAAGTGCATTGCTAAATGACGACGTTTCCACCTAATTTCTCACATGCATGCCTGCATTACAAATTCCTGCCGATGTACATAGCTTCTATTTATATGCATATTAATTTTTTTTCTGCACTAACCTGGCTTCACTGTCAGCCGCAGAGGTGAACCACGAAACTCCGTGTTGTTCCCACGAACGTGCACCAGGAGGTCGCCAGCTTGAGTGAACCCTCCAAAATCAAAGCTGAGCCGGCCATCATCTGTCCACCCATTGTAATGGAAATCAGGCAACTCCACGCTTGATCCATTGACGTAAGCCCCCGACACGGTGAAGAACCCATTGACCGGCATGTCGGTGCCGCGCGCGATGGCGTTGCCGAAGGCGTCCACGGGGAGGACGGCCAAGTACGCCTTCGCCCCAGCCACCTGCTCGCCGCTCAAAATCCACGACACCGCGGACATGAGCGGGTGCACGCAGCCCGCGGTGACAATGAACTGGAGCGACGACTCGCCGCCGACGGCGAACCGCTCCTCGGCGACGAGCACGATGAAGTCCCCGGCCCGCAGGGGCACGAAGGTGATGTTCCAGGACGAAGGGTCGCCGGCGACGTGCGCGGCGACGTCGGTTACGACGGTGCCGTTGCCCTTCTTGCCGTTCACCGACACGGAGAAGTAGAACGACGACGGCTGGATCGCGCCGGACGGAGAGAAGTCCAGGACCTTGATCATGATGGTCGCGGTGTCGCCGGCCTGGAACGCCGCCTTGTCTCCGAGCCAGCCAAAGGCGAAGGACGGCGGCGGCGTTGGCTGAGGCGAAGGCTGCTGCTGCGCCAGCGAGGGGATCAGTGGCGACATGCAGAGGAGGAGGAGGAGAAGGGACGGAGGCAGGAGTGAGCGCGGCGAGAACGCGGCGGGGTTGGCCATGGTTTCTCTCGTTTGGCCGTCGGAGATCGCTGCGACTGCGAGATGAAGCGGGAAGAAGGGTGGTTGGTGTGAACTGAGAATTAGGAGTGCGTGCGGGCGTCCATATATGGGAGGAGTTGGAACTGCAAAAATGTGCAGATTCTCCGCTGCAGTCGTGGGGCTTGTTCAGCGGGAGAAGTGGAACTGCCTTGCAGTTTTCTTTTTGGAACTACAAGGGGGAAGTCGATGGCTTCTGCTGTATCAATCGTAACCGCAAAAGAAATTGCATACTCGGTGGTTTTCATGCGCCAGCAAATATGCAGAGCAGGACGTTTTGTCATGAGGCTTCATGCAGAAAAGTTAATTGGAACAAATTAATTCAACGGTGAAGGCCTGCTCTGCACATGAAAACCACCATAACGTGAAATATTAGCATTGCAATGTTCAATTGATGTGTTTCAAATTCAGAAGTTATACACAGACAAAAATTGTGTTCAGTTTCATTAGAGTCGGCGTGCAGAATGCCATGGTACAAGCAGAGCATGCAAGAAATCATCCATCACTCGTTACACAGTTTTATTTATGGGTACAAAGAGGACTACATGGTTTCACACAAGTTCCACAGAACAGAGTACCGGAAATGACACATAGATGACCGAGCTCCTGCTCAACGTCTTAGTTACCATGTCCAGAACCGTACCCATAGCCGTGTCCCTCTCCGTAACCTGAGCCTGAGCCATCTCCATACCCATGGCCGGAGCCCTCACCGTATCCTTCACCATAGCCAGAGCCTGAGCCTTGACCATGTCCAGAGCCATACCCTTCCCCATAACTGGAACCTTGACCGGAGCCTTGGCCGTGACCGAAACCATGGCCTTCACCGTAGCCAGATCCTTGACCAGAGCCACTTCCTTGGCCATGACCTTCGCCGTAGCCTTCACCGTATCCGGAGCCAGACCCTGAGCCATGACCTTCGCCATACCCAGATCCTTGGCCCTGGCCTTGGCCTGTACCTTGCCCTTGACCAGAACCAGCTCCTGAACCTGCACCAGACCCAGCACCGGATCCCGCTCCAGAGCCGGCACCGGACCCAGCATATGATCCTGCACCGGACCCAGCGCTCGAGCCAGCCCCAGACCCTGCTGACGACCCTGCCCCTGAAGCAGCACCAGAACCAGAACCTGAGCCTGAACCTGACCCAGACCCGGAAGCTGAGCCAGAGCCTGAACCACTACCACCGCCTCCTAAGCCAATGCCAATGCTAATCCCAGTACCCCCAGACCCTGCACCTGAAGCAGCACCCGAACCCGAACCTGAGCCAGAGGCTGAGCCCGAGCCTGAGCCAGAGGCGGATCCGGACCCAGACCCAGACCCAGACCCAGAAGCAGAGCTAGAACCACTACCACCAACTCCTCCTCCAATGCCAATGCTAATTCCAGTACCGATTCCAAGACCTCCACCGCCACCACCGCCAAGGTCAATGCTTAGGTCCTTCCGAGAAATGCGCCCCTCGGATGCGAGAACAAGGGCGGCAAGCACAGAGACGCCGAGCAAAACGGTAATGGTTTGAGGGCGAGACATCCTGAAGTCTATAGGAAGCATGGAACAAGGCTAATGGTGTTTCTTTCAGTGTGATTCAAATGTGCATGTTCTATCTTCTTGCCTCTGTTGTTGAAATTCCTTGACTCGGGATGCAGCGCTATTTATAGGACCCAGAGTGCGGTGTCACAAATAGTGGTTATCTAATTAGTGCCATGAACTTGTGGCCGTGGCCATTGGACGGCTGAATTTTGTTTTGATTTTTGTCGTTTCAGAGGGATTTTGCTTTGAGTGATGTTGTTTAGTGGAGTGGAGCATTGAAGTGGCACGTTTGAAGCCTCATGCATGCATGGCCTGCTAGAGTTGAGGAGGAATGCAATCGTCACCTGCACTGAAAAGTGAGGTCTTGAGAGCACTGTTCTGATGGAACAGGTCACTTGAAGTTTCTGGAAGGATTTTGCTTTTTATCCTTTGAATCACTGGATGATCCACATCAATGAATTCCGATTAGTGGAAGCTTATCTGTAAGGCTTATCAAGCAAGTGCTTGTCCTGTTCTTAGCTACCAACTTTTCCGTATCAACTTTGAGCGCTGACTTATATATGCCGTCGATATTCCCTCATTTTCCGTTGACATTATCATGTTTTCAGCTGCTCGTTATGCATGTACTCACAGCCACATATACATACATGTACCACAGGAAGTTATCAACTCACTGTTGTTAACAGAGAAACACACTTCTGGATGTACGAATCTTTTTCTTATTTGGAAACGCACTACATAGGCCACGTGTTGCTCATTCAGTAGTGGACCGGGGGTTGGTTTTGGAAACGACATGGGAGTTGAGGTTGCATATTTTGCTCGTTTAAAAACTATGAATCCAACTATAAGTTGGTACAGCAACATCTTCGGCAAATTTATTCTGCAAAATGTCATAAATCTGAGTATTCATGTGTGTACTGTGTTAGACAAGGTATACTCGATAATTGTTAAAACAACAGAAACGGACTTAACTCTATGTGCAGCAACATCATTCCGAAAGTACGTACACAAGCTTCAGAGTAAAAAATTTACAAAAAAAAAGTATAAATGTTTATCAAAGTACATAACGAGTGAGTCTCAATCGTCGCAAGCATTTCGTGGCTTTATAATAGGCACGATTTCCTGCATGTTAAATTTCTATAATCCATGATTCTTAGACAGAGCCCCGGCCTTCAACATATAACTTGTATCAATGGTGTCCTCCCTTCCCACTTTGAGATCCTGCATTCGACCCTGCACTGGAGCCAGCGCGTGAAGCAGCGTTATTGGAGCCTGAACTAGAACCTGCAGAAGAGGCTGCAGCTGATCCCGCATTGGACCCTGATCCAGAGCTAGAAGCCGAAGCCGAGCTTGCACTGGAACTTGAGCTTGCGCCACCACTGCCACCTAATCCAATACCAACTCCAGCACCAAGCCCAAGCCCCCCTCCGGAGCCTGAACCTGAAGCCGAGGCTGATCCAGAACCACTTATGCTTGAGCTAGAGCCAGATGCCGATGCTGAACCGGATCCAGAGCCCGAGCCAGCTGAACTATTCGAGCCAAGACCAATACCAATTCCAACACCAAGTCCAAGGCCCAGACCTCCTGACCCTGAGCCCGAGCCAGAACCAGACCCTGATGCTGAACTAGAGCCAGAACCAGAGGACGATGATGCAGAGCCAGAGCCAGAGCCGGAGCCAGATCCAGAGCCTCCTTCACCAATGCCCGCACCTACACCGATGCCAATTCCAATACCAAGTCCATTACCGAGGTTGATGCCGAGGTCCTTCCTAGCAGAACGGCTGTCACACACCGGAGCCAACGTCGAAGCAACGATGACTACGACTACAAAAAAAGCACTGATGGCCCTCATGCAAACCATGGTGACCCCTGTTAACCTCTGTTCGCTAAACGTGGGTGGTAATGGGAGATGCAAACCTTCATAACCTCACAGGGATTTATAGATCGATCGGAGCAGCGAGTGTCCGTACGTGTTAGATGGTGATAAGATCGTCGGAAAGTGGTGTGGTTGAATCGGCGTCTGCGTTTGCTCCGGAGCCTTCCATGTGTGTGGCTGCGACGGCCGGCGATCGAGCTGTGCCTTTTGCCGAGCTGAGTGAGAAGTCAGCACAGCGAGCGTTCGCCGGTGGCAGCAGTGGTGTGTGGTGGGCGGCTGATCGATTTGGTGCCAGTGAGCTATCCCTGGCGGACTAGCGCCGTGCGCCGGAGCGACACGTTCTCGCCCTCCGGAGCTCGTGAGACATCGACGGTACCGTCAGACGTTAGTGCGCGGAAAAAGTTAGGGATCAGGCCGGAGAGAAATGGCCAGCACTGGACGGCAAGCAAGTTGTAGTGCAATGCGACGACTATTGATGCTAGTGCAAAGTTGAAGATTTAGGGCGTCAACAGGTACAGATACAGACGCATGCATGTTCCCATTTGCATATGTTCCCTGCAAATTTGAACTAGACGGCATATGCATTTGTTTTCCAATTTACCTGCTCACCAAAGGAAAAAAAGGATGCGAAGGAATAAAGAACTTCCGCTCAATAATTTGCCGCCGATCGATGACACTGGCCTGCCTTGTAAATAAATTTTTCTTTCAGTAGGAGCAAAACATAACTGGAGCATCATAGTTAGAAGCAAAACACATCTGGAGCAAATGACGGGAAATTTTGCGGATCGTGGAGATGAGGACAGATTCTTGAGTCTTTCTCAATCTGAGGCGCCAGCTGCTCTATCAAAGTCAAATGCAGAAAAGTAAAACACACCAGCTGCTTAAATCACCACTGACATTCCTGTGCGTCCATGTGTGAGTGTGTCCCGGCGACTTCGAGATACAGCTTCCATATCCTCACGGTCTCGCTAGTGAGAGCTACGTACAACGCTTTCACGCGCATTGAAACCGTGCCGCTTCGCCTAACTGTAGCAACTGCAACTTGATGACACGAGCATCGATCGTGCAACACGGTCCGGCGACTCAACTGAGAACGTACACAAAGTTCGCCAAACTCTGCCTAACGCCAAAGTCCACTGTGGTGAAGCCAGGCTTTATCATATCTCCAACTTTCCATGGTTGCGAGAGACGGAAGCCACCATTACACTACACAGTGCGCGCAGGGGCCCGAGACGCGCCGGCCGGATAGACATCAGAGCGCGCGCCATCCCCGGCCGCCGGCACGCGTGCAGCTGCAGCGCGCACGACATCGGCGCAACCACTCCCGCCACTTAACCCAATCAGCCCCCGACCGCCTTTCCGCACGGCACCACCGCACCACTCCATGCTCCCAACCACGCTCGCGCCCACAGCCACATGATCGCAAAGCTCCGGTCTCGCTTTGCAGCACGCCTCGAGGTACCCGTCGCGTCCTGTTCCTCTTGGCATCGCACGCGCACAGCCTCCTATATAAGGAGAAGCAGCACGCCACAGTAGTCCTTCGTATACCAGCCGGTGATCGATCCCTCTGCTTGGTGCGCGCTACTGGTGTATACGTGCGAGAGGATGGCGGCGAGCGGCAAGAAGGTCAGTGTGGCCGCAGCGGCGGCGCTGGTGCTGGTGGCATTGGTGTGCTCGCAGTCCTGTGCTCTCGTGCAGGGCCGCGTGGCGAGGAAGGACCTCGGCATCGACCTTGGTGGCGGGACGGGGCAGGGTGTGGGGCTGGGCCTCGGGCTCGGGCTCGGTCTTGGAGTTGGTGGCACCGGAGGAGTTTCTGTGTCAGGGTCAGGCTCTGGGTCTGGGTCGGTGGCCGGGGTGGGATCGACATCTGGGTCTAGGTCCGGGTCCATATCTGTTGGAGGGGCTAGCTCGTCTGCTGGATCAGGCGCTGGATCGTCTGCTGGGTCGGGTGGGTCAGGGGTAGGGTCCTCTGCTGGGTCTGGGGCTGGATCGAGTGGCGGGAATGGGTTGGGCTTAGGGTATGGCGAGGGGAACGGTAGCGGGAGACCAAGTGGAAACCCTTGATAACCACATGTTATTCTGCAAAAAAGAATACGCCAATGGGTGAAAAACCCTTGGTAAGTGTATCTTGTCCTAAGAGACTGTGTTGTCTTTCTTACGTGTGAAATATAATTTCTCTTGAATCAACACATTCATGTTTTGTCGTTTCCCATATTCACGTGTACAATATATGTTTGCTAGCGTAGTAAAAGCATGGCTTCTCTTGTCATCTATGCCCATTTCAAACATACTGGGAATCTATAATATCTATATAGATCATACCCACTATCTCTAATCAATTCCTCTAAAGCTCTCACCACGTTGAGCCACATCATCGGAAAAACAAAGTACGTTTGATCATGTCACTGGTTTGATCCCTACCGTCTGAACCATTCTCCTCCATGGTCAGCCACAATAGCATAGCCATTAATCCGGCCATCCTCATTATTGCTACTTTTTTTTTTCTTTTCTGTACTACTTGCATTCTTTATTTGAGCCGTTGTCAAAATCAAGCTGAAACTCCTGCCACCGCACCTCCCACTTCACCGTTATCACAGTAACACCCATCAGCACTATGCAATCAAGAGGCCAATTGTCATTTATTGTTTTAATCCTCCTCTAATTACTCTCCACTCAATAACTCTGGTCGAGCATTCCTATAAAAGATTGCATATCCTCCCAGTTCAGTAGAGGCTGAGCATCACCAATCACAAATCATGCTCCTAACTCCAGTCCCAAACGGCCAAACCCATATGCGTTCTTCTAAAGCATGTTCTCTACTTTTGTGATTTGATTGTGGATCGTTCCTTATTGTTCTCTCATTCTGTTGTTTCATTATCACCCATATGACGCAGAAGCATGAATCTCTGGGCAGCAGAGACCCAACGTGACTCTATTCTATGCAGTGCTGCATTCGCGCTAGCTGGAGGTTCCATATTGGTGGCCAAGCGCAGATCAACTGCAAGCAAGCGGTGGATTTATCATCCACAACACTGCGAGGTCTCTCCAACAAGAATGGCAGGCTACTACTTCTAATTATTTCCTTCCGATTCCTGTTCCTAATAGCTTTGCATCTTATTCTTCTCCCAGCAAGGTTCACAAAACCGCGGTAAACCGTACCGGTTTTCGTGAAAACCGGAAAAACCGGTCCGGTCCGGTTTACCCGGTAGTCCGGTTTTCGAATTCAAAATTCAAAAAAATTTGAAAGAAAAAATATGTAAAAAAACTAGATGAAATTTGTAGCACAATGGTGGAACAAGAACACGAAAATTCAATCGTTTGATGAGTCAAAAAAATAAAGCAAGATTTCTAGGTTGAAAAAGGAAGGAAAAAAGAAAAAACCTTTTTTTCTGAACCAGCAAGCTTCTTTGATTTTTTTTGACCAAGCAAACGATCGAATTTTTGTGTTCTTGTTTCACCATTGCGCTGCAAATTGCATCTAGTTTTTTTTACATATTTTTTGTTTTATTTTTCTCAAATGTTCAATTTTTTATGTTTTTTAAAATAAAAAACCGACGAACCGAGAAAAAGCGGACCGCATCGATTTTCCCTTTTTTTGCTCCGGTTTTCCGGAAATTTCGTTCGGTTTACCGCCAAACCGGTCCGGTTTACCTGTCGGTTTGCAAATTTCATATTCAAATTTTGCGTTTTGAATTTCGTCCGGTTTTCAGGGGAATTCAATCCTTGTCTCCCAGTCTATGTTGCATCTTATTTCCTCCCTATTCCTGTTCCTAATAGCTTTATACGAACCATCCCCACTAATTTATTTGTAGGATTCCATCTATTTTCGCTTTTTGTGATGTATTGTGAATTCTAACATCAAAGTTTGCAGGATGTTACTGATTCACTTTACTTAATTAATGTCCATTATTCCAATTTTGCCTGGCTAAATTTCACTTTGTATGAGTACCCGGCCGTGAGATTTATTTTTTTATTTCTTTTCCATAGCTCGGTTTGTTGTTTTTACGTGAGCTAACTATTTGAGTCAAATCGCACTCAACATATACAAGAAAGGATGCCAAATTTTCCATTCGTTCGAATGTTCATTATGACCGAAACATTATTAACTCAAAGTTATCAATCCTTTTACAAAATTAATCAAAATATTTTTATTTTACGTTTCCACTCTATATGTCCTGCGACCACTCACGAATTACCGCAGCAACGCGCGGGGTAATCAACTAGTTATGATGGATTTGTACGAAAAATTGAGAAGCTACGCTTGTCTCTGAAAAAAAAAAAGGGCCCTGTGGGTTTTCTCTTCGCAAACTCTCTCTGCATTTCTTTCTTTGTACCATACAGCAGATATTTCACCATGCTAAGGCCCAATTCACCATTCACTTTGAAGTGAGATATCTCGCCATGGCATTCGATATACTTGGCCCATATGGAATGTCATGGTCCAAGTACTGTTCGTCCGCGAGCTTCTCAAGTTGGGCTAGAAGATTAGCAATGACATCTCCTTTTTTTTATTGGTTGTTTTGCCCAACAAGCAGCATTTTTCAGTTTGTGAGAGTAGCTTGTCTTTCAGAAGAAAACTTGGGGGATGGTATGGCAAAAATCCCGTGCCTTGCTCAGCCAGATTCCGCGTCAACTCTGTAGGTTGTACTTGTACAAGTATAGTAGGTCTGGCACGTGTGAGGCAGCAACACGGCCAATGGGAAAAGATCAGCCATGGACGTAAGATGTGGTGTCCCTTCCCAGGATCAAGACTCCGCGTAAGATCGATCCTCACTCATTCCAAATTTGTGATGCTGTTGACAAACCGCGCTCGGCGCTCGGGTGACACGATCGAGACTAATCAAAGCTGCGTCGCAAGGAGAAAAATCGTGCACAACTTGTGGATCGCTCGTTCGATCGCCCCGGCCTTCTTTTTCTGGACGCACGCAAACGGAACATAGAAAAAAGAACTGCTGGATTTCGTGCGACGACCCGTAGGTCGTAAGCAGGAGATCGGAGCATCTCCTTCGGCTTAACTGCTTCACATACCTCTATCTGAAGCTTCCGCGATGGCACGGGCCTGTAGATACAATCTGCCGGGCCACTCCTTCTAAGTCGCTGATGCATCGCGGAAGAAAACCGTGCGTACGCCGGCCCGAGCAGGCAAGAAGTACTGTTTTTCCTTGAGCGCGTCGAATCCATGAAGAAACCATCTCTTTCAGTTCTCAGGTCTCAACGGCACGCGACGCGGTGCGAGTGTTTTATTTGTATCTCTCCGTCTTCCCATCATTACCAAAACTTGAAACCGCTCACGATATTGACAACGACTCGAACGAAACGCGTGAAGCTGGACGTCGTACCGACCCTGCTAGTGCCCACATCGTTTGAATCTTTCAACCAGTTTTAGTTAGCTCCCTGTTAATTATCAGCTTCAAGATATTGATTCCCACTAGGATGAAGATCACCACCTGACCTGCTGAGATCGTCTTCGGAAAACGAACCGAGGAAATGCATAGACAGTAGCCAAGCGAAACAGCAGTTCCGCCGGGTCAAGTCAATACACGCTTGCGTACGTACGAACCCAGTCCCGCCACCAACGAGCCAAGCCACGTTCAAACAAACACCTCCCGGCGCAGCAACCGTCGCGCCCGTTTTTTCCTCCCCAACCCCGGCGGCCACTGACCCCACGACGAAGTTTCCACGTACGGTTGCGTTCCACCCCACCACCCACGCGCCCGCGGCCACGCCCCCCTACAAATACGCACCCACCGTCACATCCCCTCAAACACCCAAACCCACCACCGTTCGTCGATCGTCGTGTGCCAACTTCCCCCCACAAGAAAACACTCGCTCGAAAGTCGAAATCCCTCTCCTCCTCCCTCGAGCTCGGACCAGGCCACCACGCACGCGCCGGCCGGCCATGGCATTCCGTCTAAGCAACAACCTGATCGGCATCCTCAACACCATTACCTTCCTCCTCTCCGTGCCCATCCTGGGGGCGGGGATCTGGCTGGGCGCACGCGGCGACGGCACCGAGTGCGAGCGCTACCTCTCGGCCCCGGTCATCGCGCTGGGCGTCTTCCTCATGGTGGTCTCCATCGCGGGGCTCGTGGGCGCCTGCTGCCGCGTGACGTGGCTCCTCTGGGTCTACCTCCTCGCCATGTTCGCCCTCATCGTCGTCCTCTTCTGCTTCACCGTCTTCGCGTTCGCCGTCACCAACCGCGGCGCAGGGGAGACGGTGTCCGGCCGCGGGTACAAGGAGTACAGGCTCGGGGACTACTCCAACTGGCTGCAGAAGCGGGTCGAGAGCACCAAGAACTGGAACAGGATCAGGAGCTGCCTCCAGGACTCCAAGGTCTGCAAGAGCCTGCAGGACAAGAACCAGAACTGGCAGCAGTTCGTCTCCTCCAGCCTCTCCCCCATCGAGGTAAACAACTCGGCTACTGCTATTTTTGATCGTCTTTGTGTTTGCCCATTTGGTTGTCTATGTACGCCTGAAAACCGTCAGAAAAAAAGCCTCAAAGAACTCTGATCCGAGTCTCTGAAAAATCTACTAGTACTTTGATCATCATTTTGGCCATTTATCTGTCCGATTTACACTGAAACCGCCAAGAAACCTGCAAAACAAATAACTGATCCGAGTCTCTGACAAAAACTGCAGTATAGTTGCAGTTATAAAAAAGGCTAGGGATGAATTTTTCACGTGTAGTTTAGTGGTTGGGAATTGCGATGTGACTTGGCAACCTAATGTCAAAGCTCAAAAAGTAAGAAGTTTTAGCTTGTGAAACGCTGAATCTTATCAGGGGGCGATGCTTACTTGTACGGCTGTGTGTCTCAATCAATGAAACATCGATTAAATACGTATCATACATTAGACCAACGGGTTATCTCTATTTTATAGTATAGTATGTTCAGTCCAAATCAACCTTTAGTACCTGCTCTGAACCACTCCCAATGCTCTGACCGAGCACATGCCTTCAATTCAACGCCCTCGTGCACTTTCAACGAACTCAAACGCTACACGCCAAATTGCTCCATTTGAACGTATCTTGACTAAGTTCAATTTATTATATATTCTTTTTTACCGTGAAAGTGTTGAATTTTCGCACTCGTGATTAGTAGCGTCGTCTCACTCGACATGCATGTGTTCTGTTTCGAAGACTCATCATCTGTTCTTCTCCCTTGCAGTCTGGCTGCTGCAAGCCCCCCACCAGCTGCGGCTACACCTACGTCGGCGGCACGGACTGGACGGTGACCACCACTAACTCGACGGACCCGGACTGCAAGACCTGGAGCAACGCCGCCATGGGCCTCTGCTACGACTGCCAGTCTTGCAAGGCCGGCGTGGTGGCCACCTTCAAGCGCGACTGGAAGCGCGTCGCCGTCGTCAACATCGTCTTCCTCGTCTTCATCGTCATCGTCTACTCCGTCGGCTGCTGCGCCTTCAGGAACAACCGCAGGGACAACGCCTACCACGGCGGCGGGTGGAAGGGCGGACGCGGATACGCCTGATCGACTGACTATATGGTTGTTTGGAGGATGGAGGAGCCTCTGCTCTCGATCGATTAGTCGTCGTCATCAGCTCACTGTCTTATGATCGTTGTCAGATATCGATCTACTTTAGCTTTGTACAGGCGAGATTATGGATTCTTACATCGTCCAGTAGCTACCCTATGATCGATCAGCAGTAGGTTTGGTACATGCTGTTCATTCATGCGATGCACCATTATATTCGTATGTATGTTACTTTCATATATATGTTTCTTTCGTTCATTTTTTTCCTTGAGTGTGATACAGTGATAGTGCGACTTTTACAACTGATTGTTCGTAACTTCTCTCAAACGCACGTACGCGCACGAACACACAAACGACGAGGTCGCTGGCTTGATTCTTCTCTAGCTCAGATATTTCTACCGTTGGGAACATTTCCAATAAGGCGTAGTCTATATAGCTGTAATCAGCCTATGAGATTCGTACGTGTTGAAAATATCTGTGTCACGTTTCTTCATTCATGAGATCACCTACCTGGAGTTGTTGAGCTAACCATCATTTCTGGTTCTCAAACCATTTTACACCTGCCTGTGTCCCACTCATAAAGTAGTAGACTGATGGTTCCTGACTTGTATCACCCTCCGTGTGAAGTAATCCAAGAAAGGAAAAACGAAGGAGGATTCATTCCACTACGAGAAAGAAATAGGAAAGATGTGGTTCGTCACGAGAAGCAAGTCCAGCCTAACGCTACCTGAAAATGTCAATCTATATTGGTCGTTCTAAAAAAAAAAAATGTCAATCTATATTCAGTTGCCACGGTGCGGAAAATAGCTCTAGGCATGACCGTATTCGTGTAGTCTCTGCTGTGATTGTTTCCTATCAACCCAGTGGCTACTATTACAATAGGATTCGATCCTTGGCAGCTTCTAATATCTTCTTTGTCTGCTGAGAAATGTCTAGTAATAATAGCAGGCAGTGATGGATTGGTCGCTGGTCGGGTCAAATGTGCTTGACAGATCATGGCACGGCTACATGGGCAATGGTGAAATGGATATTTATGAATTTGGAAAGATGTAACTACAAGTGAATCCATGAGCACATGGTGGGATAATGATCCAAGTTTGCTACTCTGATTTCTCTCTTTGTACTTACTGATTCTGGAAATGGAGATAAGTATTGCTGATGCGGTTGGATAAGGGTGGCTGCTATGGATGACATGCTTTTGTCAGATAATGAAGTGTGAGCTCTGGCATTATTGTTGGATGTAACATTTCACTAGAAAATGTTTTATGACATCAGTTTGAAAGAAGCCTTACCTACACAAAAGGTTTGATTTTTTATTGCAATACCCTTTTGTAAGCATTGATAGCTAGGGAAGACTTGCAAGTTGTGCATTCGGACCATTTCAGCAACAGGCGGCAAATAGTATGAACATTGCTAATTCCTTTTTCCTTAACGTCAAAGAACCGACTATCAATAGCATGTGTGAAAATGATACCCAACTCTCCTTTGTATTTTCAACAAGAAAGAATAATATCATGTATGAATATTTCCATCAGCGTTTTCAGATAAAAATGGTTCTGAAAGATTGGTTCTGCACTCTACTACTGTAACGCCGATATAGTCTGTATCTACAGTTCCTTTGGAATCGCTAGAACTGGTCTTCGCATCATCTGCTTTGCCCCACAGCACCATGTACAATCCGGCGATGATCGCAAAAGCACCTAATATGCTGCACAAAGAAAAATACACTCTGAATATGCAGAACAGTAGCGACAATGTGCTGACCAGTTGTGTGTTTGGGTTTCAGGAAGATAGAACAGTGGAGACGTACCTTCCAACATGGAGTTCTTCACTCATGAAGGTTACCGATAGTACTGCTGTAATCACTGCACTTAGCGGTGTAAAGATTGCGCTGTAAAGGGGTCCTTTCACCGATATGCACCAAGACAGGAGGAAAAAGTTGGCGCCAGAGGCGAATACTCCCTGTAATTTTTTTTTTAAAAAAATGTCGAGCAGTTCCACCGATCAGTAGGAAGCGCATGCAAATCCAGATCAATTTGCGCATTACCATGTTAAAGCATTTATCTGAACTTACTCCGTATAAGATGCAGGGGAACTCCCAGAACGACGTGAGCTTCCAAATCTCCATGAAGTTCGGCTCAATGAAGAAGGCCATCACCGCGCATTGCAAGGTCGCCAGGACGCACATCCATGTCGCCAGAGACAGCGGGTCAAGGTACGATTTACAAACCAGCATCTGAAACGTGATCATTCGATATAAGACGCCTGCAGTAGTGTGTTAAGATATTGCGCAGATGCTTTGCATCGATCACTTTGCTTACTTGCAAGATGTACCAGACGGAGACGCAGGCGGCGTTTCCCACGAGATAGATGCCTCCTTTCACCCAGTCGCTTGCAGCTGAGAGGAGGACCGTGCCGAGGAGCTTGGGTCCCTTGAAGAAGGCCATGACCGCTGCTCCGGCGAGGCAGACGACGGTACCGGCGATCTTGGCGGCGGTCCTTACGCTTCTCAGGTCCACCTTCTCTATCCTGCGAGCCGAATCAAATCGAGCGCGGGATTTGTGTTATTTGGGCTTCGACTGACGAAGTCATTTTCTGTTGGGCTACTGTTGGCAATAAAGTACTTCAGCCCATTGAAACAATGTTGAGCTCGAAAAATGAACAAGGTTCGGCCCGATGGGCTCATTACGAAACTAGTAAGGACCTTTTTGTGGACCAAGAGCAAAAGAAACTAAGGTGGTGTTTGGCAAATGGGAAATAAGGGATGGGTTTGGAATTGAGAAATGAGCTTTGAGAGAATGAAGGGTTGAGATTTAATATAATGGGTAAATGAATGGTTTAGATTTCTCATCACATTTCCCTTTCCCAATCCCAGTCTCCATTTCCTGATATCCAAACGCCACCTAAGGACCAGACAGCGCCCGACGACACGATGGTGGTGGGGAGATGGCGAACGCACGTACCCGATGACGGCGGCGATGGCGAACGTGATGCCGGGCGAGAGGTTGGTGGTGGCCCTCGCCATAGACGGCGACGCGAGGTGCAGCCCCTGGAAGTAGAAGAACTGCCCCATCGCGCTGAATGATCGCCCGATCGGTTCAATTTCCGGGAGTGAGCTCAATTACTGGAAACAGGATCACAAGCAAGGGTAAAGTTGAGACGAGCTTGCTTACGTGGCGAGGGAGGCCGCGAAGACGAGCGCGAACGCCCTGGGGCCGACGGCCATCTGGCGCAGCGAGCACCGCCCCGCGACCAGCGACGCGAGCAGGAGCGTGACGGCGGCGACGGCCTGGCGATAGGCGACGAAGACGATGGGCCGCATGCCGAGCGCGTTGGCCGTATTCTGCGCCACGTCCACCAGCGCGTAGAACAGCTGCACCAGCAGCATCGCCACGCACGGCCCGTACCGCGCCGCCCACTCCGACCGCCGCGCCGCGCCGCTGCCGGCCATGGCGCGCGCCCGCGCGAGCGACCGAGATCTGAGAGCGCGCGCGGGGACAGGTAGGGACCCGGACGTGCGTGCCTCACTCAGTAGCTAGCTACTCCTGCGAGCTAAGAAGATGGAGCATCCATGTGCTGCAGCGTGTGCGGACAAGCCAGCCGTTTGAGCCGAGTCATCACCGTCTCTTTCGCGCCTTTGTTAATGGTTTCGGCGGCGTCTAGTTTTATCATTGTCAAAGCCGATACGAGCGCATATGCTTGTTTAGCAGCATGTAAACTAAGATCCAGGAAACAACACTCTGCCACATGATTGATCAGGTTGCTTGCTCCGTTTCTCTTTTCTTCTTCGTCCCTTCTTAAATTGGGGATCGGCTTAATAAATTGGGGATTGGAGGCTCGGAGCCATCGCCGTTTCGTTGGAGTCAGGTTCCGCCCCGCTGTCTCCGGCCCATGTCTCCTCCGCACGGCCAGGTAAATTCCACGCTCAAGTCTCAACTGACGTGATGGCAACAGATTGGTTGCAGGGAATTAGGATTGGCTTGATTAACGATGGCATGGCCTATAATTTTCTTGCTTTACTGATACTTCCTCTGTCTTTTATATACGACTCCATTATTTTTGAGTTAACTTATATACAAAAATATGCAAAGTCAAAACCGTTAACTAAAATATGTCGTTTGCCGTCAAAGAACACTTACCTCAGGCCAAAGTGGTCTTGGCGGTGGACATTTCACCATCCCGTCCACTCGTCTTGTATGCCGTTTGCCACCCCGCCTCTTTTTAGAACTAGAGTCATTTCAATAAGCCAAACAATTTCACCAAATCAATATGATTCATTAACGATATGTTTCAAAAGAGAAACCGAATCTAAAATATTTCTTGGTGAATCCAGAAAAATAACAAACGGGGCGTGACTTCAATAACACTTCAATAACAAGTCAGGTTGCGATTGCTTCAGCTGGTTGCGGTTGCGGCTGTGGCTGTAGTCAGCTGAAGCGATCACACCCAAGTTGCCATTGGGAAGACTCCCATGATTCTCAATCAGTTTGGTTCGTCATGTGCTCGTTGTGCATCTGCAATGAGAGGTGTAGCGAGAGCGTTTTCGGGGTTGAGCTGAGCCGTGCTCGTCGCCTTTCTCGCGTCCTCAGCTTTGCCCCACAGCACGACGTACAGGCCAACGATGATAGCCGCGGCCCCTATCACGCTGAAGGAGCAAAGTGAGAAAAGAAACTCTCATGTTGTCACACTCTGTCGCAAACTGGATCTGCCTGCTTGATGAGAGCAGGAACAGAAAGTTACGGAGGAATTAGTTCGGCTCGTCTGTACCTTCCAACATGCAGCTCTTCGCCGAGAATGATGGTGGCAAGCACGGTGGTGAGCACGGTGCAGAGGGGCGTGAACATGGCAGAGTAGAGAGGGCCCCTCTTAGAGATGCACCACGACTGTAGGTAGAAATTCACCCCGGACCCGAACACGCCCTGCATTCCACGCTATCAGCCAAGAACTCGTATTGGGTTTCTGTCTTACATACGGTTTATGAGGGGAAGTTGTGCTGACAGCGAAGATGTAGCACGAGAGTTCGAAGAGGGAGTGGATCCTCCAGGCGCTCTGGTCCGGCAGAAGGAAGAAGGCAACAAGCACAGATTGTAGCGTGGACAAGAAGCATGTCCATGCCGATAATGTCAGAGGATCCATATAAGACCTGCAGATTGGTTCCCTGGAAATCAAATAATCGTGTGAGTTTACTCCGGTTTGTGCCAAGAATGTGATGATAAAAGAGATGCCTTCTAAATACTTATATTCTAAATATAAATCTTTTTTGCAGTGAAAATATAAGTCTATTTGGATATGCACACAAAAAAATGAGAAAAGTGAAAATTGACAATGTCACATATACATCCATGCACATATACATGGTTCAGTCAAAATAAAACTTTTTTACATGGTCTGCAAGTAGTAAACAATTATTATAATTTTCAACTAGATGGAGATTAAGCATAAAATCAACTATCATGATATATTACTGTTTTAATTTCAATTAATTTATTTTTATAAATTTATTAGGTAAATTAAAAAGTTTGAGTTTGATTAAACTAAAAAATGCTTATATTAGTGGATCGTTGTTGGAAGTATTTACATATGGTGCTATTGAAGGAAATCTAAATGGTGGGATGGGAGTTAAAATTCATTGAGATAAATATTCTTGCCACTTCCAGACGTCAATTCAATCTTAAGGTATCAGCTTTATCTAAGAAAAAGATAAATATGGTGATAATCGGAATATGTACTGAAGGGAGCACTGGACAATGATCAGTGGTCGAATAAACCTGCAAGATAAGCCAAAAGGACCAGCAGGAGCTGCTGACGATGAGCAACAGGGCACCCATCACCCACTTGCTGCCAAGCGTGTGCGGAAGCATAGTTGGGTTGCCGAGTGCGTTGTTCAGCAACCGTGGGCCTTTGAAGAATGCCAAGGTTGTGGCTCCTCCCACACAAACTACAGTGCCCAAGATCTTGGCGATGCTACTTACTTCTCCAATGACGATTCGTTCTTGCCTGCATGCAACGGAATTAAATGCATAAAAATGTGATTCAATACCCCTAGACCCTAGTGCTTATGAAAGAAACATAATTATTTCTATGGAGCTGTCCCCTTTATCATGTGACAGTTAATGGCCACAAAAATTGACTTGCGCTTGAGAGAAGAATCTGGGAGCTAGAAAGTAGCAAACCCATTCTCCAACAATCCAACAAAATTTGGAACATTTTGTTGGATTATTGGAAAATAGGTAGATGTAAAATACAAAATGAGTTGATGGACCAGGCAAAATATCTTCCGCTGAAGGCATGCAGCAGCTTCAGGTGCTGACAAGGGTAGTTACAAACAGATCGTGATCAAACGACTCACTCCAACATTGATCGCAAAAGCCAAAAGATCAATAGAGCAGTCATGCATGTGACTAGTCTGGTGACACGCATCTATCTAGATGCGTTTGATAGCGGCATTTGGATCTTGGAAACACCGAAGAATTATTGCGTATATACGCTTAGAAAATGCATTTGATCAGAATTTTAGCCATTCGCACATCTTGCCACTGCATGTTTAATTAACACTCGTGTAATTAAGACAGTAAAATGGTAAAATATTTCTAGGTACTCACCCCACGGCCACTGCCATGACGAAGGTGATCGCCGGTATCATGTTCGACATGGTCGTCGCCAGGGACGACGTCCCCAGGTGCAGCCCTTGGTAGCACAGGTTCTGATTCACTGTTGCCCTGTTGCAGAGAGGTGGTAGTAACCGTTGAAAACAGAGAACTGGAGAAGAAAGGTCTCTGATGCTGCTCCATGGGAAAGATTTTGCACTTTACCCGAACAAAGCCGCCACAAACACCAAGAAGAATCCTCTCGTTTGAAGCCTCATCTCCTTCAGCTTCGTCCTGCGTTCGCAATCAAAGTCAATGGAGCACGCATGCGCCTGCGCCTATGCGACGAGCTTGCAGCCATTGAGCAGCCGTACCGGTTGGCCATGAGGGCGATGGGGGCAAGGACGAGGGTGGCGACGGCCTGCCTGTAGACGACGAAGACCATGGGCCTCATGCCCCGGCCGAACGCCGCCTTGACCCACAGCGTGATGGCCGCGAAGATGCACTGCGTCGCTACCATCGCGGCGCATGGTTTGTACTGCTCCACGGCCTCGCGGATGCAGCCCGCCATGGCTATCCAGATACTGGAGACTGGGAGAGGGAGAGAATGTTGCGGTCGAGCTTGAGATCCACGGCACACGAGGAAGAGTGCTTGGAATTTGCGATGCGTGTAGCAGCTTGAGCTCTCCGCTCCGCGCGTCACTTTCACGTGATCCCCATTTGTCAGGGCCAGGAAGTAACAAGACTCCCAGCCCACCAACAGCCCATGAAACCGACGCACCCTCGCAGGGCCAATAAAATTTTGAATTGGAACCAAATTGTTGATTTGAAACAATTTGCCCCATTGTCTGGAACAATTGTTCCAGCATGTAGGAAGAAATGTTTCAAGTTACTCGAACAATTGTTCCAACACCCTGGAACAATGTTTGTTGCCTCCTACAAGACGGTGGGCCTCAGCGGCGCGCCGCGGCGGCAGGGCCGGGGGGGGGGGGGGGGGGGGGGGGGGGGGGGGGGGACGGTGCCAAATGGTGGCAGCACGAGGTTTGAATGTATGTATGCTGGAAACGACTATTTTTTTGTGATGACAGCGAGTATTTCAGTAGCAGTTCAATAGGGCTCCTAGGTTTCATTGCGCTTCGGTCACTTGGGCAGCTTAACCTCATGTGTCTGCTACAAGCAATGGCGGACCCAGACAAAAAATATAAAGGTTCAACCATAAGGCCAGACCTCGAAGAAAATTGGAGCCGGGGCAACCAATTGGGTGTCAGGGCGCCTCCTCACCGTGGGCGAAGGAGGACGGGGTGAGCGAAGGTGGTTGGGGACTCGCGCATTCATCACGATCCCGACTGAGCTACATACCACAAGTATCCAAAAAAATATATTTGTGATAATGATTTTCAAATATACTAGCATTGTTCCAAATTCCAAGAAAAATAAAGAATGATGAATATCACTATTATTTTTGCATTAATGTATGCTTTATTTGTTTCTTGCGAATGAAAAGGGATTATATTTAAATATGAATAAGTACGTACCCCTTACATTAACACTATGAAAGACAAATAAAACACAAAAGAAAACATCTAAGTTTTTACTCATCTTCAACATCATTTTTTCGATTGAAGCCACCGAAAAGCAGGAATCAAATTGAAGCCACGTCCTCTCCAACTGCCGATGAAAGATGCCAAACTTTGTTAAACCCGTAAAATCCACCGTCATAGAACTCATTAACAATGATATATTATGTCATTGCTAAGGCTTCTAAATATCTCCATCAGTGTATCTTTTGTTGGTCGCATTGTTTGAACTCGGTAAACATATAGTATGAACGAACCAACTGCTTTCAGCTGCAGTTAGGTTGTTCTGGGCTTGATGTGTCCTCTAGGAGTGGTGCATTTAGAATGTTCTCGATGTCAAGCCGAGAACCATTGTCTGATGTTTCTCCTGCCAAAGCCTTGCTTCCAACTGAGGGTGTGTTTGGTTGTGCTGTGGCTGTGAAAAAAGCTGCTGTGGGCTGTGAGCTGTGGAAAAAGCTGCTGTGGGCTGTCAGCTGTAGAAAAGCTAAAAGCCGTTTGGTTAAAGTAGCCGTGGCTGTGAAAAAATTGCTAAATGTCTGTAATACCTCTAAAGGTCCGAGAGACAATTTATATGTAAATTGATTGTTAAACAATGTGCGGTTCACATATTTACATGTAAAGCATCATTTAAAAAATTAATTTACTTAAATTTTGCATCCACATTAACATACATAGGCTAAATTTCAAAAGATTTTCAGATATATATTAACATCTGGGGGGTTTTGTACAAAAACATCAAGACACAAAAATACTGATATTAATTACAAGTTTATGTGAGGGCCTGTTTGCAAAAGCTTCTTTCAATGGCGTTCTTCTCTTTCCAGCCACCATTGACGATCTCCTGTTAGCACTACCATCTTGATGGGCCCAGCTACAGGAGCAAGTACCCAGGTTGATTTCCGTCCGGAGCTAAGGCGCGGGAAGCGTACGCGGAAGCCCAGCATCAGGACTTCCGGCCCGGAATGGGCCCAAGTGTGAAGCGTAGCTATATAGATGTGTGAGTGCCTGGAGGCAGGGTATCAATCATTTTGTAACCAAAACATTGTTGCTTGCAATACAATCCTCCCCTGTTCCGAACTCCTTCTTCCTCCTCTAGACAAATTCCCTTTCCCCTCCTACCTACTGCTAACAATCTGGTATCAGAGACCTCTCATCCTCGGATCTGGAGGGATCGCACGACCACTACACCCGGCTTGCAAAGATGGCGGGCGCGATTGACCCCAATCTGAAGCTGGCGCTCGAGGCGCAGACCAAGGCCTTCCTCAACGAGCTCGACAAGCGCTTCGCCGCCCAGGACGACAAGTGGGAGGCGCGAGTCGCCGCTCTCGAGACGGCGGCGTTGTCCTCCTCTGCTGCGGTCGACTCCGACGCGGTCAAGGCAGAGATCGACTCCACGATTGCGGCGTACATGGAAGTGTTCGAGTCGTCGACGGCCGAGAGGATGAACTGCTTCGAGGCGGCAGCAACCACACGCGTCGCCGCCCTCGAATCCGCCGCGTCAACCTTCGAGTCATGGCGTCCGCGGGTGGAGAACTCCGTCCTCGACATCAAGTCTTCGGTCGATTCCATCCGAAACGAGCTCTACAAGGTCAGCGTCAAGCTAGATCGCGATGTGCGGGAGTCGAACCACGCCAAGCCGAGTATCCTTGGGGATCCTTCATCAGCTGCCGCGCGCCATCCTTCTCTGGCGATGGGACCGCAAGCTGATGGCCCTCATGGGCACCGCGTCGAACACGATCGTCGGGAGGCTGGCTTTGGGCGCGTTACTCCCAAACCCATCTCCCGCACAATGGTATGGCCGAACCCGACATTTCTCGATTCTCATCATTGTTTGGCTCTCCTCATGATGCTCCTGCTAGTCCGCATGGTTCACGCCACCATCCTACTTCCAAACTGCCTAAAATGAATTTTCCCCAATTCGATGGCGAGAACCCTAGACTGTGGCAGTCCCGCAGCGAGAATTATTTTGAGATGTATGATGTGCACAAATCCTTTTGGGTCAAGGTCGCTACCATGCATTTTTCTGGCCCCGCTGCTAGATGGCTTCAGTCCGTAGAGAAGCGCATTGCTAGTGTCACTTGGCAGCAATTTTGCTCTCTTGTGTTGGAACGCTTCGGGCGAGATCAACATGAGATGCTTGTTCGCCAACTCTTCCACATCAAACAGACTGGCACTGTCACTGAATACGTCGATCAGTTCTCCGAACTGGTCGATCAACTCCATGCTTATGGTTCTGTCACAGATCCAGTGTATTTCACTTTGCGCTTTATGGATGGTTTGCAACCCGATGTTAAATCTTCTGTTGTTGTTCAACGGCCGAAAGATTTGGATACTGCTGATCTCTTGCGCTTTTGCAGGAAGAAGTGTCCGAGGCGCCGCATACTGCTTCCAAGCACACTGACCCTGCTAAGCTTAAACATGAATTCCCCAATACATTCAGATCTTCCCCAAGAGGTTCCCTTCCGCTGCCACCTCCTCCTCGCATCGACAAGCCTGCAAGTGCGGAGGATAAAAGGGGTACTGAAGCAGCTCGTGCTAAAACTGCAACAGAGAAGTTAGAAGCTCTCCGTGCTTATCGGATGGCCAAGGGGCTATGCAAATTGTGTGCTGAAAAGTGGTTCCGAGGCCATAAGTGTGCTCCTTCTATCCAGTTGCATGTTGTTGAAGAAATATGGGACTTAATCTCGCCAGGAGAACCTACTCCTGATAATGGCTCTGCTTCTGATGAAGGCCACCTGTTCATGGCCTTGTCTCAGGCTGCTGTTTCTGGTAAAGAAGCTCCCAGGACTATGCGTCTTTGGGGATCTATTCAAGGCAAGGATGTTTTGATACTCATCGATTCAGGGAGCTCTCATTCCTTCCTGAGTTCTTCTGTGGCACAGGATCTTTCTGGTATTTCTCCTCTCCCTGCTGCTCTATCTGTTGCAGTAGCCAATGGTAACACTCTCTCTTGTGCTACTGAAATTACTGCTGCTCTATGGCATATTGGTGATTTGGAGTTTTCATCTTCCTTAAAAATTATTCCTCTCCACTGTTATGACTTGATTGTGGGTATGGATTGGCTAGAAGCTCACAGTCCTATGGAAGTTCACTGGAAACTGAAATGGATGTCAATTCCTTACAAAGGTTCTCCTACCCTGATACAAGGTATATTGCCTGAATTACCTCCTGCAACTTTGCTCCAAATCTGTGTTGTGGAGCCAGAAACTGCTGACAAAGACACTCTGCTGTTGCAAGAACTGCCCATTGAAATACAGCAACTATTAATAGAGTTTGTATCAGTGTTTGACAAGCCTCATGAGTTGCCTCCAACTAGAGCTTGTGACCATGCTATACCATTGATTCCGGGTGCTACACCAGTTAATGTCAGATCTTATAGATATCCTCCTCAATTGAAATCTGAAATTGAAAAGCAAGTACAGGAAATGTTGGACAGTGGGATTATTCAGCACAGTAAGAGCCCTTTTTCCTCTCCTGTTTTGTTGGTAAAAAAGAAAGACCTCACTTGGAGATTCTGTGTTGACTTCAGACATCTAAATGCCTTAACCATTAAATCTCAATTTCCTATTCCCTTGCTTGAGGAAATTTTTAATGAGTTATCTAAGGCCAAATGGTTTACCAGTCTAGATTTGAGGGCTGGTTTCCATCAAATCAGATTACAAATGGGAGAAGAATTCAAGACAGCATTTTCTACACATGAGGGTCACTATGAATTTAAAGTGCTTGCTTTTGGATTGTCTGGTGCCCCTGCTACTTTCCAAGGAGCCATGAATGCTACTTTGAAACCACTATTGAGGAAATGTGTCATTGTATTCTTTGATGACATCTTAGTCTATAGCTCCACTTATGAAGAACATTTAGCGCACTTGAAGCAGGTCCTGTAACTCTTATCTCAGGATCAGTGGAAGGTTAAGTTATCCAAGTGTTCCTTTGCCAAGAAGCAACTATCTTACTTGGGCCATGTCATCAGTGCAGCTGGGGTTGCTACAGACCCTACCAAGATTTCTGCTATCGTGCAATGGCCTGCTCCTACTAATGTCAAGGAACTAAGGAGTTTCCTAGGTTTAGCCGGTTACTACAGGAGATTTGTGAAGAATTTTGGGGTTATTGCTAAGCCACTGCACGAACTTCTTAAGAAGCACACTCTCTTTGTATGGACAAGTGATCATGAATTGGCTTTCCAAACACTCAAAGATGCCCTAACTTCTGCCCCTGTCTTGTCTTTACCTGATTTTTCTAAACCATTCTGCATAGAAACAGACGCTTCTGGGTTAGGAGTGGGGGCAGTTCTTATGCAAGATGGACATCCACTTGCCTTTGTTAGCAAGCATTTGAGTCCCAAGAACCTTGGCCTTTCTACTTATGAGAAGGAATACCTCGCTATACTCTTGGCTGTGGAACAGTGGCGCTCTTATTTGCAGTATGGTGAGTTTCTTATCAGAACTGACTAAAGAAGCCTCTGCCACTTGACTGATCAAAGACTCAACACCCCTTGGCAACAGAAAGTGTTCACTAAATTGTTGGGTTTGCAATACAAGATTGTTTATAAACAAGGTTCTGAAAATAGTGCTGCAGATGCCCTATCCAGGAGGCCTCCAGTGGAAGCTGATCTTTTGGCTATATCTCTATCCTCTCCTCTCTGGCTGGAGGAAATTGTTGCAAGCTACAGTTCTGACCCAAAATCACAGCAGTTACTACAGGCTCTAGCTGTTAATGCTTCTTCTATGGCCAACTATACTCTGCAACAAGGTGTCATCCGTTACAAAAACAGAATCTGGGTTGGAGCTGATTCCTCCTTACAGACCAAGATAATTGCAGCCCTTCACAACAGTGCAGTAGGAGGTCATTCTGGGATTCCTGTAACCCTCAGACATGTGAAACAACTATTCTGTTGGCAACGCCTGAAAACAGCAGTTACCTCCTTAGTCAAATCTTGCACCATTTGCCAACAGGCTAAGCCAGACCGGTCCAAATACCCTGGGCTGCTTCAGCCTTTGGAGGTTCCTGATGGGGCTTGGCAGACCATCTCCATGGATTTCATCAATGGTCTACCAATTTCTCAACGTGCTAACTGCATCATGGTCGTCGTGGACAAGTTCACAAAGTACTCTCACTTTGTGCCCTTGCGTCACCCACTTTCTGCTGGTACTGTAGCTCGTGCATACATGGATCACGTGTACAAGCTCCATGGCCTCCCCAAAGCTATCATTTCAGATAGGGATCCTATATTCACCAGCCGGCTGTGGCAAGAATTGTTTGCTTTGGCCAGAGTTGAATTGCGCATGAGCTCAGCTTACCATCCTCAAACCGACGGTCAGACCGGACGTGTTAATCAGTGCCTTGAAACGTTCCTGCGCTGCTTTGTTCATGCCTGCCCAAAAGATTGGAGCCGTTGGCTGTCACTAGCTGAATTCTGGTATAACAGCAGCTACCACTCTGCTTTGGGGCGCTCTCCTTTTGAAGCTCTCTACGGCCACTCTCCCTCTCACTTTGGTGTTGACACATCTTCTACTTGTTCACACCCAGACCTGTCTGAATGGCTGACAGAACGTGCTCTGATGACTGACCTTATCCGCCAACATCTGTTTCGCGCTCAGGCTCGTATGAAAACCCAGGCTGACAAGAAGCGTTCTGATCGTTCATTTGAGGTCGGTGATCATGTTTTCCTCAAACTGCAACCTTACATTCAGTCTTCTTTGGCGCATCGCTCTAGTCAGAAGCTCGCCTTCAAATTCTTTGGCCCTTTTGAAATCATCTCTCGTGTGGGCGCCGCTGCTTATGAACTGAAGCTTCCTCCCGAATCGGCTATCCATCCGGTATTTCATGTATCTCAACTGAAACAAGCTGTGGGTGTCAAATCGACTGTCAGTTCTGTTCTTCCTTCTCCTGCCGCTGAACTGCAAGTACCCCAGTCCATCCTTCAGGAACGGGTGGTCACTCGCGGGTCATCTGCTGTTCATCAGGTACTTGTCAAATGGTCTCAAATGCCAAAGGAACTCGCTACATGGGAAGATACAGAACATATCAAGCAGCTATTCCCTCGTGCACCTGCTTGGGGTCAAGCAGGCTCCAAAGGGGGAGGGGATGTTAGCACTACCACCTTGATGGGCCCAGCTACAGGAGCAAGTACCCAGGTTGATTTCCGTCCGGAGCTAAGGCGCGGGAAGCGTACGCGGAAGCCTAGCATCAGGACTTCCGGCCCGGAATGGGCCCAAGTGTGAAGCGTAGCTATATAGATGTGTGAGTGCCTGGAGGCAGGGTATCAATCATTTTGTAACCAAAACATTGTTGCTTGCAATACAATCCTCCTATGTTCTGAACTCCTTCTTCCTCCTCTAGACAAATTCCCTTTCCCCTCCTACCTACTGCTAACATCTCCGGAGCTCAAATCGGCACCGAAACAAGGGGAAATAGTTCATGAGAAGTGGGGGAATCAAATCCCCAGGCTATGACACACCCGTTTGATGTGGAATTTTGGGTCGGAGCTGTGGAGATGTAGATTATTTCGAGGAGGAGTAGCCATGCCGGGTTGAACACCATGGCCTCCAGTTGGAGACGCATGACTATGGGAGAGAGAAGAGTGAAGCAGCTGTCCTGCTGGCGAGCTCCAATCGAACAGGGGCGGATTTTCTGCTGCTGACCTCGAATCGAAGAGGAGTGTCGCACTTCGGAAGGCAGGCGGGGCGGAGCTTTTTTTTTTTTGACAGTCAACGGGGGAAGAGGTATCCCCACCTGATTCCATTAATTAAAATGGTGCATCTAGCAAGCTAGACGTAGTAGTCAAGCTTGGCAAGCCAAGCGGTTACATGTAGTGCCAGCAGGGTACAAAAGGTTTTACATGGGAGAGAAGGATAAACACCATTTCTCATAGACAAATTGTTCGTGCCGCCGCATGCGACAGCACCAGAGGCTCGCTTCTTCTCTGCACTTCATGAGCAGACGAGGTAAGGAAGGTTCCATGGATCGGAAAACGACGTCGTGCCGATGTTTCCACAATTGCCAGCAGCACAGCAGGATGTAGCGGGGCGAAGCTTTGATTGGACATGTGGCGGCGAATGAGGGCGCCGGCGTCGAGCGGGACAGTAGCAGTGGCGAGCGCCGGGGCCGGGCCGTGCAGGGGCGGCGCTGGCGGCAAGGAACCCTAGCGCGCGGTCGTCGCCTCTCGCCGGTTCTATGTCGAATGGGGAGGGGAATAGAGAGAAAAAGAACGAACTGTTACCACATAACGAGTGGCAGTGGGTAATTTTCGTGAAAACTTCCTCCCACAGACGCTCAAAGCAACTCGGAAGGTGCTGTGAACTTTGCGCTACGTAAAAGCAGCTTTTTTGGAAGCACTTAAGAGAAAGCAAACCCCTTTGGTTAACTGTGACTTTTTTCACAGTAAAAGCAGGTGCAAAAAGCTGAACCAAAGGCACCCTCACCATTTCCCTCCTTGCGTCCTCTGCTTTGCCCCACAGCACCACGTACAGACCAATGATAATACCGATGGCACCTAGCAAGCTGGGAAAAGTGCATATGAATTGTCATTTTCTTGGAAACTGAATCTGCATGGTGTGTCGAATTTGCGAAAAAATTTACAAACAGAATTAAGTGTCTTTTCAAGTAACTTGCCTTCCAATGTGAAGCTCTTCGTTGAGAAAAATGGTAGCTAGCACGGTTGTTATCACGGTACTGAGTGGCATATACATCGCCGTGTAAAGGGGCCCCCTCACTGTGATGCACCAAGCTTGCAGGAAAAGGTTCACGCTTGATCCTACCGCGCCCTGCATTCCACCATGCTCCCAGTGTCTTGTGTTAGCCATGATTTTGTATCCTATTTCTTCCTTTGCATAAAAGTATGTGTGCACGTGAAGTTTATGCATATTTCTTTATTTAATGTAAGCTGGACTTACGACGAATATGTAGCATGAGAGCTCAAAGAGAGAGTTGATCTTCCAGGCACTTCGATCTGGCAGCATGAAGAAAGCAAGTGCTGCAGATTGCAGGGTGGACAAGAAGCAGACCCAGGTCGACAGGGTCAAAGGATCCATGTACAGTTTGCAGATTGGCCCCTGGAAATCATGAATGGAGTAACTATACAATAAAATAATTTGGATGTGGTACGTCCTTTCCCCATGGAAAGAAGTGTCGTTTAGTATGCTTATATATTAACTTACTATTTGACCACGAAAAGAACTCAAGGCATAGAAATTAGTACATTAATCAGAGAAGAAAAAGAAAGAAGAATTATCTACCATTACTATTATAAAAAATTGGTCAACATACCCCTATGTATCTTTTTAAATTGCCAACCTTTACCATGATAAACAAAACCTAAAATACCACTAGCATGAACTTATCAAAGCCGCGTAAATGCGCGGGACACGACACTAATTTATTATACTTAGGGATTGAAACGGCCAACTGGTATCTCATGTTCTCCGCCAACCTGCATATAGTCCATTTATGCGGGTTACCCACATAAATTCAATTATTTGCAATTTTACAGACGCAGCCTCATGCATCCCTACTTATTAATGATGAGTTCAAGTACATCTATGAATAACAGTTACTACCGCCTAAAGATTGCGATGACAAAGCACCAAATTAAGATGGCCGTTGAGATGGGTTCCACCCAAGGTGTGTCAAATCAACTTAGATCTTTTTTAAGATATTGAATTGATGATGAAAATTTAGTTATTTTACTATATGCAGGTCTAGAATGACAAAATTTTTAGCGAATAGGATATTTGTTAGGTACAATGATTTGTTCAGGGAAGTAACCTGCATGATGAGGTATAGGGACCAGCAAGAGCTGCCGCAGGCAAGCAATAGTGCACCTATCATCCATTTGCTGCTTAACGAGTGAAGAACCATGACTGTGTCACTGAGTGAGTAGTTCATCAGCAGCTTCGAGCCTTTTGAAGAATGCCATGGTGATGGCTGCCCCAACGCAGATTGCGGTCCCGAATATCTTTGCAATGGTACTTAATTCTCTGATACTCACTCGTTCTTGACTGTGAAGATGCATCAGATTATAATGTGAGCAATACTATATTATTTGAACGAAAAATAATATATTTCAACATAAACAATGATACAGGATCGAATTAGTTTTCGCTTTGCTCCTGTCCAATCCAACAAAGGCTATTTTCCAGAGTTGCTGCTACCGCAAGAAGATCAAGTGTTGGCAAAAATTTCCAACACAGACTCATAATAATATACATCTAATTAAACTCGTAAACAACATAATTTCATCATGTGATAGTTGAATCATGAATAACTTTGTACCAATACGGTAATACTATTAATGAGCTAGGTAAAAAAAGATTACACTCATACACTGAGAAAAAATAAAGATGTTTTTTTCCCCAAGGTACTCACCCGACGGCTGCTGCCATGAGGAAGGTGATTGCAGGTATCAAGTTCATCATTGCGGTCGCCATTGATGATGATCCCAGGAGCAACCCTTCGTAGGTCAGGTTCATGAAAGCTGTTGCTCTGTTAGAGGCACAAAAGTGACAGTTATCAGAAAACAAATGAGATCCAAGTGTTGGGTTTTATTCTAAAAAAAAAAAAAAATCCAAGTGTTGGGTGCTACTCCATGAGCAAGATTTATGCATATGTACCCAAACAAAGCTGCCACAAACACCATGAAGAAACCTGTCACTCCAAGTCTTATTTCCTTCACCCTCATCCTGAGAAGGTTCAAATTTGGAAATCATTAAACATGGACAGAACTACATACTAATAATGTTAAAGATATCTAGCAAATGTAGCCGCAGCACCACCATCACAGTCACTGGTCTCTTACCGGTTGGCCGTAAGAATGGTAACGGGGATGAGGACGATGGTGGCCATGCCCTGCCTGTAGACGACGAGGACCATGGGATTCATTCCTCGTCCGAACGCAGCCTTCACCCACAGCGTCGAGACCGCGAAGATACACTGCACCGCCACCATGGCCGCCAACGGCTTATACTCCTCCGCAACTGCGCGAACGCGAGCAACCATGACTGCAGTGGCAAGACACGCGCTAGAGCTTGGGAATGGTTTTGGATGTGTTGTATGCTGTTCGAGTACTTGGGGATGATGCGCGTGGCTAGCTGGTAGCAATGTGTTCAGACCCATCATCATCATCAGGGTTGCTTGGTAGGCCCCACTTACGTGGAATGTGCTGTCCTTCCCTTGTGAGACCAACAAACTTGGACCTTTTATTTTCTTAGCTCCTCGTTTAGCACGGGTAAGGATGCATTTCTTTTAGAAATGCAACGGCAGGATAGTTGAGTTTCCTCAAAGAGTACTCTATGACAAAGTCACTTAAATCGCCGCATCTAATAGATTTGAAGTGCATCAGCGGGGTGTTACAGTAATTTAAATTGAACGAAAACATATCTTGCAAGATACTATATACCACACATGAAAAATGGTTAAGTTATCATTTCAAAAAAAAAATGGTTAAGTTAAAAAAAAGAAGAATCATGAGTTGGGCAGGAATGAAAACCACATAGTTGGCTAACCTAAAAGTAGAAGATCATATATAACTTGAACAAAATAAAGAAGGAAAAGTGATTATAAAACTAGAGAGAAAAAAAACCCAATCAGTTCATGGGCGGTATCGGTGTTCATATTGACTATTAAGCTATAAATATATACACAGCATGCTACAACACGCTAATGCTAGACAATAAAGACATGCATTTCGTGAGACTATTTTGTTGAGACTTGCGAGGTCGAGATAAGTTGTCAGACAGCTCGCTCTGAGTATGCATGCTTACCACCTGCCATATAAAAAAAATCATCATACATATCCTACTGAGTTTCTGTCTTCAACATGATGTATTTTACATGTCACACGAACAATAAGCTTAATGCTTGTTGTTTATTGTTGATTAGTTGACTTTTTTCTTTTTATTGTCGGCCTCATAAATTTGCTGCTCTATAGACTGTTTTTCATGTCCCCAATCACGCCAAGCAAAAAATTGGTCATTGCCAAAACCAGGGCATGGCTAGTTGAGGCATCTGGCCTCTGCCAGATGCAATGTCTTCTAACTTGTTCATGTACTCTTTCCGGTTTTAAATATATGACACCGTTGACTTTTTTCGTTACATCACATATGATACTCTAGTACTGGCTATTCATCAAGTAAACGAAAATATGGCGGGCCCTAAATGCAAGGTCTCGAGTTGCTCTATGGTTGAGATAGAACAGTTACTTGTTCCGACGAAGTATTTTACAAAGTTTTAATTTCATCTTAGCAGAGAACAGTATAGTAACTGGCTGACGCAGGATCACTAATATATCTAGGGAAGCGTACAGCCTTATTGCCGAAAATGGTATCGGTCAAATTTCGTTGACAGTGATCGAATCAGGCAACCCATGTGAGTGTCCTCGAACAGTGTAGTCAACGAACGATTTGATTCACATTCCTACTTCTTCATGCGTGCTCGACCCCACGATTGCTGCGATGACAAAGGTGATTGCCGGCACCAGGTTGGTCAAGGCCATCGACAGTGACGGCGACCCCAAATGCAGGCCTTGGTAGCACAGGTACTGATTCGCTGTGGCGTTTTTTTTTTTTTTTCACACAGGTTCGCTATGGCTCTGTTACACAGAACAGAGTCAACAGACAAGTGACCATTAACAACGTATATATGCTCGCTATAGCATGTACTACTACAGTACTACCTACAAAAAAAAAATAGAGCTTTTTAATAAGTACGGACCATATCAAAGTCGCCCCGAACACCACACAAAGAAACCTGTCACTCCAAGGCTCATATCCTTCAGTCTCGTCCTGATTTCGTACCCAAATATCATCAGGTTAATTATTCTGAAGATTAGCACTGCACGATAGCAGGGAGGGAGGGAGTTGAGGAAGAAACTAAATAAAGAGCGGCGTCGACCGACCCAGTACCTTTTGGCCGTGATGGCGATGGGAGCGAGGACGAGGGTGGCGAAGCCTTGCCTGTAGACGACGAAGACGAAGGGGCTCGTGCCCCGGCCGAACGCCGCCGTGGCCCAGAGCGTCATGACCGCGTAGATGCACTGCGTCGCCATCATGGCCGCGCATGGCTTGCAGCCCTCCGCGAGCGCGCGGATGCCGCCAGCCATGGCTCCTCCGCCGGCCGCCGGCTTGGTTGAAAGACCTGAGATCACGACGCACAACAGGGCCCAGGATTTTAGCTATATGTATACTTATCAGATTTCGTTACTTTTGTTTATGCGCATAGCACTCATCCTGAGGTTCCTGCTTGAGTGCTTGTCCAGGGACCAGGCACCACACTTGCATATGTAGCAAAAACCATCTCTCTCTCCTCTCGCTCGCAACTGCTTCATAGTTCATACTTATCAGCTCCCACTGCCACCAGAAATTCATTGGGTAGGAGCCGTACTAACCGTTTGATTGATTTTTGAAACCATCTCTCTCTCTCCTCTCGCTCGCAACTGCTTCATAGTTCATACTTATCAGCTCGCACTGCCACCAGAAATTCATTGGGTAGGAGCCGTACTAACCGTTTGATTGATTTTTGTTTACTTCAAAAATCAATCAAACACATAGTCCTATATCTCTGGATAGGAGCCGTACTAACCGTTTCCCGAGTTGGGCCGAATTCATTGGGCTGAAGAATCCCCGATTGTCTAGGCCTAGCGTTGTAACTTGTAAGGGTTTCTTGAATCGGAATGTCACATGTGACATGTGCTACTTGAAAGATGCTAAAAAATAGAAAGGTGCTACTTGGAAAATAATCAAACTTGGTCTCATGTATTCAGGCAATGATGCAAACGTCCTTTTCAAGACCTTTCAGATAGTGATCCTATGAGAATAATATGATGATAAAAGTGATGGGTACATTAGTGAAAATCACGGCTGAGAAAATCAATGAAGAGATAATCATATGAGACAAGGACACAAATGGACATCATATGAGGCATATTAGACTCCTTGTGGTGAAACCAACCCGTCCGGATTCAAGTCTCTGACTTAGCATGAGTGTTGCATTTACGATTAATAATTATTCTTTTAGTTGCAGATGATGTTCCGTCAGCAGCGAGACTTATATGGTGACTTCATCAATACCAAGATTGTCAAGCATCTCGTAGGCATTCATAGGGGTGGTAGCGTGTGAGTCACGTATTCATAGAACTAATACAACTTAAGGTCCAATATTATCATATTATTTGAATTTTGAAACTCCGTGATTTAAATGTAGTTTATATTTTGTTTTTTCAAAATATAGGACTATGTGTTTAATGAATTTTTGAAGTAAGTTTTTTTTAAAGAAAAAAGTTGGTCCATTTAAAGGTGCTTAACTAGTTATATATAACAGCATGACACCCCAAATTGTTAGACTAGAACTGCGAAGTTACTGAATCAAGTATTTGCAACAAATTAAGTTTGGTTTTCTATGAGCACATCGGCTTGTTACATCCATGATTGAGTAGTTAAACCTGTCAAATCGACCATGGATATGCCTAATCAATGTCTCAAATCATGATTTGATTTATGGACATGTCATATTCAACCAATTTTCTTTTTCTAATTAATCAATTGATGGCTGTCACACTATCGACGTCGCTCAGAGGCATATGCGCATGTGCTCGGACAAGCATCTACGTACGAAAAAATCAAGCTGCTGCAAATGACAAAAGAAGATGATGTGCTTACGAGAGGCATATCGAGTTGCTATCAAAATATGTATGGCTGGATTACGTACGTTGGGTGCTCTGGCAACAGATGGCCATATAGATAGGGGACTTGCTAATTTTCAGTCGATTAAAACTTTTAGTAGCTTTCAATCGACGTCCACCACACTAGATTGAAATCGGGTGGTTTACAAAAAACAACTTTTTTCTATAATCTCTACATTAACAGATTTTTTCTCTCTACCTACATACTACATTTTTTAGAAACGGGAATATATTTCAATATTCCTACATACTACATAATCCTACATACTACCTACATACTACATAATCCTACAAAAATAAATAATAAATACAAATCCTAGTACAAATCATGTTGATTGAAAGTTTCACAACTTTCAGTCGATTGAAGAGGAGGAAAGATGTATAGGTACAGGCCTTCTAGCCAGGCTTCGATCTATACAGTTTGACATAAGCTATACAAACAACGTTTAAACTTATATGCATGATTACACACGTGATGCAAGTCCACGGAACCATGTGGAGCATGGAAACGGATCTAGTATAGTATCAGGTCGACTTCTCGGCAGGGTCGCCACCCGCCAGCAGAGGCTCGGCGACGCCGTCCCCGTCGTTGAGCTGTGCATCCGACCACGCCACCATCGCCTCCGGATCGTCCAAGTGGTCCGGCGCCGTCTCTCTCTTGATGTCGCCCGCTTTGCCCCACAGCACGACGTACAATCCGGTGACGACAGCGACCGCTCCCAACAAGCTGATGATCGAGCAGATAGATCCACCGTCACAACGCCATCATCATTCTCTCGCACAATTAATTACTCATTTGGAATTGACCGAACGTGTCCAACGATTCCGGAGGCGAGAGAGAGACGTTCCGAGAAATGAAACTCACCTTCCGACGCGCAGGTCCTCGCCGAGAACGACGGCGGAGAAGGCGGTGGTGATCACGGTGGCGAGCGGGCTGAACGTGGCGGAGTAGAGCGGGCCCCGCACCGAGATGCACCACGACTGCAGGTAGAATGTGACGCCGGACCCGACAGCGCCCTGCGCATCGATCAGCATCACATGTAATTATTCCCAACGACCAAAAAATCCCACGTTGCAGACTTGCAGTGGCACAGGAACTAATGCAGCGCGCCTAGCTAGCTAGGAGTAGCTCTCAGTACCGCGAAGACGCAGCAGGAGAGCTCGAAGAGTGAAGGGATCTTCCAGGCGTTTTGGTCCGGCGGGAGGAACGGGACGAGCGCCGCGGTCTGCAGCGTGGACAGGAGGCACATCCACGCCGACAGCGTCAGGGGATCCATGTACCATTTGCAGATTGGCACCTGAAGACGCACGTACGATTGAAACTCAAAGACAGTTTAGTTCAATAATGGAATGACAAAAACCAGTTCGATGAATGGGAAGCACAGGCCGGCTTTAGATCGGGTGTGCAAACGTACAAGTTCATTTGTAAATATTTATTTAAGGTTCGCTGATCGACCTGCAAGATGAGCCAAAGCGCCCAGCATGAGCTGCTGCCGAAGAGGAAGAGCGAGCCCGTCACCCATGTGCTGCTCGTTGACGAGGGCAGAAGAACGTTCATGTCGCTGAGCAGCTTGGGGCCCCGGAGGAACGCCATGGTCATGGCTCCTCCGACGCAGACGATGGTGCCGAATATCTTGGCCAGGCTCCTCGGCTGTCTGACGTCCACCCTCTCTAACCTGTTACGAGAATTACATCGGAGGAAAGGTCAAGAAGGTATGCAGTAAGTTCACATTTCAGTAGACCAGTGGACAGTGGTAGATCTGGTCTACTCCATTAGCTCGCCAACCAACAAGGCAAACGACAGATCTGATTGAAGATATATAATTCAAATTCTGAATTGAATATTTCTTTCCCGGGGATCAAGAACTAACTCACCCGACTGATGCGGCCATGACGAAGGTGGTGGCCGGTATCAAGTTCGACATGGCCGTTGCCATCGATGACGATGCCAGATTCACCCCTTGGTAGTACATACTCAGATTCAAAGTTGCCCTGCGGCACATAACAAATAACCTCTTTTCTGAGTAACTATCTGCATAAACATCACTTTGCTCAACTCTGAACTATAACGGATATGACTAGCGTACCCAACAAGAGAAGCCAGAAAGACCAACGAAAAGCCTGCCATTCCAGGAAACATGATCTGCTTCATCTTCTTTCTGCAGATCACGACCATAATCGGTTGGAAGTAATCAAACGACTGAAGAATTGATTCGAGCAAAGTACCTGTTGACCACAGCGACGATGGGGACGAGAACGATGGTGGCGACAGCCTGCCTGTAGACGACAAAGATCATGGGGCTCATGCCGCCGGTAAACACCGCCTTGGCCCAGAGCGCCACTGTCGAGTAGATGCACTGCGTCGCCAGCATGGCCACAGACGGCAAGTAAGCCTCCATGCAGCTTGCAGCTTGTGCGCCTGCTTTTCCGTGTGACGTTAGTTAGATACTCTCCAATCGCAAATTATATACTACCTCCATTCAGGAATTGTTGACACTTCCGACAGAAAATTACACTACGAAAGAACTAACCCACGCGCCTGCACGCGCTAGCAAGAAGTATTGTAATAACACATTATAAATTGTATTATTTTATTTTAGGTGACAAGTTGTGATAAAACATTCCACTATGAAAAGGTAGTAACATTTCTTTTCTTGTTTACATTGTCAGGATTAGAATTCTCGGGATTGTATGGTATTTATTCTTATAAATACCAGAACAAACCGTCGTCGACAGCAACTGTGTTTTGAGATAGCGGGTCTGACATGTCAAAGAAATATGCAAAACAAAGTGCTAAAGCTTCATATATTACCATGGATGGCAGTTAGCAATAGATTAGCCCATCATCGATAATTTTTATTTGGTAGACATGTTACCCAATATTGAAAACAAGGTTTTGTGGTAGACGGAGTGGACCTTCCTTTCAAAAAACTATGTGATAATTACTGCAGGATGTATATCTCAGTGGATACAGTCATACAGAGGTCGAGATACCATGATGTGCTTAATTCATCTGCTGAATCCGGAAACCAAATGAGTGGAATTTGCTTCACCTCCTCTTACCTCTCCCATGTTTCTTGGGCTACTTGACTTCTACTATTTCCGTTCTAATTAACTTGTCATTCTCACATTTCAATGCATCATTTTCTCTTTCCATTTCACCTCTATTTTCATCTCCCCTTCTCACTTTCTGTGCATCAAACTTTCCTATATTTTCTTAGTTCTCATGTCTAGAGCTAAAACGACAACTATTTTGGAACTTAATAGTATTTTCCTTCTCGAATGCATTCTTCTTATGCACCTAGGCAGAAAAAGAGGGGGGGGGGGGGGGGGGGGGGGGCAAGGGTGTGCATTTGGTCACCTAATTTTGGACAAAAATTACATTTCAATTGGCATAGTGCATTATATATTAATTATCAGACCAGATTTGGGCTACTGGGCCCAAAGCATCAAATATGTTTTTCCCTTATTGAAATCTGTTTTGTAACCTTTCTTGACCAGTTTACGTGTTTCTAGACTAGTATATTGTATCGATTTTTTTTTTAAAAGTAACAATACAGATGCACGCTCGCAAACGTGCACGATTACTCTAACCTTTGATTTATAGACCTTTACTGTTTGTTATGATATTATTGTCTTGAAATTCTGCATTCGTCTCTGCTAAGTGGTTCCTAATTAATTTTAACAATTTTTATTGATTCATCAATTATTATGCATATTAATGTAGGTATGTCGTTCCATTCTAAAAACGAACACTTTATTTCCTAAAAGATATCCTCCAATTAATTTGGATAGAGATATGTGTTTCACAATTTCTCTAAGTAATTAATTTAAATTCATTATATAGAACCTACACCATACATAGGTTTCACACGTTGTTCTATGGTAGTATAATATGTAATACTGAGAAATTTTGCAAGGTTAGGTTTATTGTGGGGGAACCAACCCACATGAGTTCAAGTTCTAAACTTGCTCGGGTGTTGCATTTACGGTTAAATATTATTTTAGTAGGAAGCAACGTTCCCGTCGCCAGCGAGGCGCTAGTGATGAGTTCGTGAATCTCAAGATGAAGTCGGCCCAGTATTTCGAAGATGCTTGTAGGTGCAGGGTGAGTATAAGCGCATGTTTGTGAGTGTCGCGTCTGTATTGTGTAAACTTCGATTAAAAAAAAGGTAATATTGAGAAATTTCAATATGAACCCTGAAAAGATTAAACTACTAAGTCTTGGAAACACTTGCATATTTTTACAAACATAGACGTAGAGTGATATGCATCTATACCGTGATTCGAAAAGAAAGGATTTAGACGGTGGCAGTGACATGCTCCTTTTGTTTGATGTTGATGTCATTCCTGTCATAAGGCTTGTACTTTCGACAAATCATTTGTTTGTTGGTCGGAACGAATCCATTTCCTGAACGGAGGGAGTATTGATCCGGAAGCTACAAACAAAACACAAGTACAGAACTGCTGAAACGGGCAAACAATGGAAGAATCTCGTCTACTCATGCATCAGCTGGGTAAAGGTTGTTGCCCGCCAGCAGCGGCTCCGCAATGCTGGATCCGGCGTCGAGCTGTGAATCCAAACGCGCCACCATCGCCTCCGGGTCTTCCCTGTGCTCCGCCGCTCTCCTGCTCTTGGCGTCTCCTCCAGCTTTACCCCACAGCACGACGTACAAGCCCGCGATGACGGCGGTGGCCCCCAACAAACTTGAGTAAATATATATAAAGTTCACCGTCACAACTCCATCCATCCGTACAAGATGAATGTTTAGAACAAAATTAAATCCTTCCAGAAGGAGGCGAGATGATGCTCCAAGAAAAAGAACCGCACCTCCCAACGTGCAGCTCTTCACGGAGGACGATGACGGCGAGCACGGTGGTGATCACGGTGCAGAGCGGGTTGAACATGGCCGAGTAGAGAGGGCCCCTCACCGAGATGCACCACGACTGCAGGTAGAACGTCACGCCTGACCCGGCTACACCCTGCACAAGATCATCACACGGCAGTACAACCAAGATCGTCCAGTTGAGTTGCAATTGTGTACATGATGAAGCCTAAAGTGCTAGTTAGTCGTGGCCATGTATGTACCGCGAAGAGGCAGCCCGAGAGCTCGAAGACCGACCGGATCTTCCAAACGTTCGGGTCCGGCTGGAGGAACAAGACGAGCACCGCGGACTGCAGCGTGGACAGGAGGCACATCCACGTTGACATCGTCAGGGGATCCATGTACCATTTGCAGATTGGCACCTGCAAGAGGAGCCACAGTGACCAGCATGAGCTGTTGCCGACGAGGAAGAGGGCACCCATCACCCATCTGCTGCCCGCCGACGTGTGGAGAACAATGTTCATGTCGCTGAGTAGCTTGGGTCCCTTGAAGAACGCCATGGTCATGGCTCCTCCGACGCAAACAACGGCGCCGAATATCTTGGCCAGAGTCCTCGGCTCCCTCATGTCTACACTCTCTAGTCTGTTTTATTACGTCAACAAAATATGAGCTACAGATGAAGAGGAAATGAATCTGCTAGTGTTACGTCGGTTGTGGAAATAACTGAGCTGGCATTACTTTTTTTTTCCATATGTATCCTTTACTTTACTTCTCTATACCACTTTAAAATGAGTAAAGATTCTACAAAGTTTCTACAAAATGCTGACATGTCAGTGAATTTATATATAGCAAGTGCCTCTTTGAATTATGCAAATTCAAAATCATGTAACCAACCATGTTTCGCCACATCAGCAGTGCGTAGAATTTAAGTTGAAGTTTGTAGTAAGTGTACACTGCTCCTTTAAAATACCACCATACCAGTGTGGGGATTTCAAAGTAGTATAAAGTTCATCTTTTTTTGAGCATAAGTATAAAGTTCGTCTGAACGGTTGGATTCAAAAAAACAGACGGTCCATGTTGATTTAAGTGCACCGTAAAGGTTCTCAAATTAAAAGGTGATCCAAAAAGAGAGAATTGCCCTCCTTATTTTGCTAGCTAGTTATAGCTGAAACGATTCTCTGTCAGCTACTAACCCGACTGATGCTGCCATGACGAAGGTGATGGCCGGGGTCAAGTTCGACAAGGCCGTTGCCATCGATGACGAACCCAGGTGTATCCCTTGGTAGTACAATAACTGATTCAAAGTTGCCCTGCGTCAAAAATAAAGTATCCACCCCTTCGTGTTAAGCAAGCATCCGGTTCGCCAAAAAAAAAAAAAGGAAGAAGAAGAAGAAGAAGAAGAAGAAGAAGAAGAAGCAAATAAATTCCATTTTGTGACATCTGATTGATATGACTAGCGTACCCCACAAAAGCAGCCACAAAGACCAACGAGAAGCCTGCCATTCCTGGACTTATCATCTGCTTCATCTTCCTTCTGTAGAACATCACCACCAGAATTGCTTTGTGACTAACATGCTTAGTATAGTAATCAAATGACTGAAAAAACTGACACGAGCAAGGTACCTATTGACCACAATGGCGGTGGGCACGAGAACTATGGTTGCAACGGCCTGCCTGTAGACGACAAAGACCATGGTGCTCATGCCGCCTGTGAACACCGCCTTAGACCAGAGTGCCAAGGCTGCGTAGATGCACTGCGCCGTCACCATGGCCACGCACGGCAGGTAGTCCCCCATGGAGGCTGCCTCTGCCATTCGATGTGATAATTCGTACACATATACATATACTCCTCCCGTCCCAAATTATGTAGTATTTCAAGTTATTAACAATAATATAGCTCCCTCATGGTCATTAATTTTTCCCTCTCTAGTGTGAGCCCAACGACAGGTGACTAGCCTTTTTTTATTTCCTCGTTAAGCACGGGAGAGCTGGTTGATTTTCATCTGATAATCAAATCAGCATGCTTATCCTGAAGTATTCAGTTTGCATGATCTTTGTCATTTTGCACTTTATTAACAAAATCTTCAACGACCAGATTCCCTATGCTACGATCCGAAACTAAGATATATATGTTATACATATTTTTGACTTTGTATGATGATATGGTACACTGGAGGGCATGTAACATTTAGGGAACACATGTCGATTAATAAGCATACTAGTACCAATATACGTATGTCACGTACGTGTCTTAAAGACTTAAAATGATATTTAAGATGTGTAACTAATAACACATTTTTTGTGGATACAATGGTAGGTTTGTTGAAACAATAAGACGCAAGGCAAATATATTATTCATTAACTATTTTTATCTTTTGATAAGATGAAAAACAAAAAATAAATAAAGAGATATCTTTAACTTCATCAACATTACCTAAGAGAAAAAGATGTTACCATTGATTATTTAGTAACCACTAAAGGATTTGCCCAAAAGTTAACTCATCCTTCAGCTACAATGACCGCAAGAAGTTACACCATCCATAATTAAAGAAAAATGAATATATTTTGTCCTTTAGCTAAAAGGAAAAAGTTGTTAAGGCACCATAGCAGACACCCTGGCAACAAGATGATTATCCATTCATATTATAGACTAAACAAGGGCAAATAGTACAAATGTGAAGAATGAAAATGAGAAATGAGCCGATATGAGGTGCCAAAAAGTTCCATTTACTGGTGTCTTGAGTTACAAAAATACATGGCCCATACTGGACGATTCTTTCAATAATCTAAAATATAATCAATGAAAACACAAAACTGTAGAAAACCTAGCTTCAATGGTCCTTTGTGCCTTCATACAATATCTGTCACCTGAAATAAACGACAAAGATAAGTAGATTTGCTTTTATTTCATACAAAAAGAAATAGAATAAAACTTTATTAAAAGCAGGATAAAGATCTCTAAAACATGCAACTGACAAGATTAGTTTGTTGTATGTTGCAAAGTTGCATGGTTACAAGAGTACGCATCATTTTTTCTTATCTTAAAAATATGTCTGAATTGTTTAGGAACTAATCTGTTCTGAAATTAAGTATCCGTTATTGTGTCACAACTAAATGTTATGACATTTATCTGGACATATTTGATGAAGATTAAACTTTATTATAGAGGTAAAAACCATGGTCTAGAACTACAATGCTTCTGAAACAAGAAATAGCTGCAAATATAAAAAAACATGATTTACTTTTGATTGCCGGTCCTTGCTCAGTCAGTAGTACTAATTAGAAGTAGAGTGGTCAGCAAATTCTAGAAATCCACAGGACACCTTAGGCATAGCCCCAGAAGATTTTGGGGCAAGCTTTAGGTAATGTCATGGATCACCTCCATGGCATTTCAGCTAACAAATCCTCTCGATGTCTAATTCACAACCTCAGCTTGTCTTTTGAATCATGAACATTACTGATGAATACAATGAAAAAAAAGGTATAAGATCAAAGTAGTGTGACTCTAACAATGATTTCGAAGATTCCATCAAGTAATTTCCTGAAGTATCAACAGTAATAAGTTTCTGGAGATAAAATAAAAATTCTTGCAGTGCCAGCACGCTTGCACGCGATAAGCTATAGGAAATGTCAGAGTGCAGTGTAAACAAACAACAATGGTCAAGGAGCTTTGTCTGTGAGAACACCTGTTGCTATCCGGTCAAGGAGCTTAATGACAAACCATTCTTTGTGGAACAAATTGAGGTAGGTGAACAAATCAAATGCCTTATTGGCATATCCAATATCTATCAGAATATATATTGCTATGTAACAAATCTCTGGTTGCGTCACTATTTAATATAACAAAACAGACAAGGTAGTGCTAAAAAGTATAGCTTACTTCGACCTCCTTTTTTATTTCCTCGTTAAGCACGGGAGAGCTGGTTGATTTTCATCTGATAATCAAATCAGCATGCTTATCCTGAAGTATTCAGTTTGCATGATCTTTGTCATTTTGCATTTTATGAACAAAATCTTCAACGACCAGATTCCCAATGATACAATCCGAAACTAAGATATATATGTTATACATATTTTTGACTTTGTATGATGATATGGTACACTGGAGGGCATGTTACATTTAGGGAACATATGTCGATTAATAAACATATATGTGGAATATGATTTTTTCTGATAACTTTTGTACACACAACAATACTAATGATAAGTTGGCATAGGAATAAAATTGTCCGAGTGCATTGATTCAACCATTACTTTTAAACCATACAAAATCCAATGATGCATAAGTAGGTTTGATTTGCTCTTTGTTATTTTTGTGTTTGTCGATTCAAATATGAATTTCGTTGTTGCTCAAATACACATTCGACCTCTAGATCAGTGGTCAAATTCTCCTAAATCCCCATAAAAATTCGTGTTAATCCCATCCTACCCTTTTTCAATCCCCTTGGAAACATATTTCTATACCCCTTATTTTATCTCCGTTTAGTCTTTTACCTCATAGTAATGAGTTCTTGAGTATGAATTCCTGGAAAAACTCACAGATGAAAATGGTGGAAAAATTAAGAGAAGTGGGTGACTGGCTGTGAGTCTTGTGACGCTTGGAGGAGAACCCTCAGTTTCGCATAAACTTATCCTACAGGCCGAAATGGGCCGCATAAGGTCGCACAATTCGCGTTGGCGCCCGACCTTTTGCACTTTAGGGTGCATACAGCCTCTCTCTCTCTCTCTCTCTCTCTCTCTCTGCTCTTAACATTCAACGACTTGATCAATTCCCTAGCTGGGCCGAAATGATGGGCCTCTGAGAGAATCTTTCAGACCCATAAGGGGTCATCTTTGCATTGAAAAAAGTCCATTCCGCCTCCCTCAACTCTCCTAGAAAATTGATTTTCCTCTTTTTATTCCAAAACCGGGTAAGTTGACTCCTTCAACTCATGAAACCGGATTTTTTTTCCTTCCTGACCGGTTTTTAGCTAGCGGTTTTGACCAAGTCAGCATGTGGGACCCACGTGTCAGTGACAATTGACATGTGAGAGCCACTTGTAAGTGACCCAACTCAAGTGACCCAACTCGAGCTGACACATGGGTCACTTACAAGTGGGTCCCACATATCGGCGGCATTTTCTGTCATTGGCATGTGGGTCCCACATAGAGCTTTGGTCAAAACCGCTAGCAAAAACCAGTCAGGGAGGGAAAAGAATCCGGTTCACCAGTTGAAGGAGTCAAGTTACTCGGTTTTATAATAGAGGAAGGAAAATTGAACTACATGAAAAGTTGAGGGATGCAGAATAAACTTTTTCCTTATACATCATGCAAGAGGAACAAATGTGGCCCAAGTACCTCAACCAAAAACGGGCTGACGGATTAACCCACTGGAATTGCAAACACAAGGAACCATGATAAGCTCTGAAACGGTGGTTGCAAAAAAAATCCTCTACTCCGCACTCGGGCTTGCATCCACTAGCAGGGGCTCCGCAATGCCATTCCCGACGTCGAGCTTCGAATCCGACTGCGTCACCGTCTTCTCCAGATCTTGAATCTCCTCCGGCGCCCTCCCGATTTTGGCGTCGCCTGCTTTGCCCCACAGCACGACGTACAATCCCGCAATAACGGCGATCGCCCCCATCAAGCTGTTGCATGACCCCATAAATCCGTCCACAAGATCAGTTTATGGCTGGCCAAGAGAAGAACATGTAGAGCTAGCGAGACGTCTCAGAAAAAAAAAGGAACCTTCCGACGTGCAGCTCTTCGCCAAGGACAACGGCGGCGAGCACGGTGGTGATCACGGTGCAGAGCGGGTTGAACATGGCCGAGTAGAGCGGGCCCCTCACCGAGATGCACCACGACTGCAGGTAGAACGTCACGCCTGACCCGATCGCGCCCTGTAGAATATGGCTCGAGCTCGATTACTACCGAGATTACAAATTGAGTTAGTCGTTCGAGGCTGCGAACCCCCGGCCATACCGCCGAACAGCGAGTGAATCCTCCAGGCGTTCGGGTCCGGCACGAGGAACGGGGCGATGGCCGCGGAGGCGCGGACTGCAGCGCCGACAGGAGGCACGTCCACGCCGACAGCACGAGGGGATCCACGTACGACTTGCAGATGGGCACCTGCAGGATGAGCCAGAGCGACCAGCACGAGCTGCTGCCGACGAGGAAGAGGCGCCCAGCACCCACCTGCTGCCCGCCGACGACGAGTGGAGAAGGGCGTTCGTCATGTCGCTGAGCAGCTTCGGGCCCTTGAAGAACGCCATGGACATGGCTCGTCTGACGCAGACGACGGTGCCGCATATCTTGGCCAGGCTCCTCGGCTTCCTGACGTCCACCTTCTCGAGCCTGAATCAGACGACAGTACCAGTGGTAACTTTTTCACAGTGTAAAGAAGAAAATCGACTCACTAAGGACACGTTTCTTCAAACAGTTGATTCGAGTGCAATATTATAGTACTTGCTCTAGCATGTATTCCTTTCTATTCTATTACCACTTTTTTTTTCTATTCTATTACCACTTACCAAGCAACAAACTGAGTGACAGATCTGACTGGTGACAAAAATCCAGCGGGATACGAATATCCTCGGAACAAGTGGTCATTCCAACATATTCTAAGTTCCTAACATGACAACTGACCTACTTATCTCTTGTCTTAACTGGAAACTACGAAGCAAGTTAGTACAAAACTGGTAAGCTGGAATCAATCTGTGTCGTGGGGTTTTGCATGGACTGAAACGATCTGTCTCTGAATGCTGACAACGAGAGTCACACTGTCAAACAAAGTATGACCTGGAAACTATCTGCAACTTTAATTTAGCTGCAGGTTTATTTATTTATATGATTTTCTAGGATTGGTGGATCCGTGGCCCTGCAAACAAAGGACGAGATCGATCATGTGTTCATGTGCTTCTGTCTGTCGTCCTTCTGTTCTGTGAAAGTAAGACGTACGATTATCATGGTCTCGCAACAAAAGTAATTATTGGATGAGGTGGCAAACGATCGCGTTTGTCACCGCCACCGATCGAACTGATGCAGCCATGAGTGAAGCAAGTGCAGTACTATACTAGCTCCATTCTGGAAGGTGGAGGAGAAAACAATGTCCTACGGGTTTACTATCGAGACTTCGAGAGCTGACACGGCTTCCCTGTCAGGTAGGAGTACTTACCCTACTGACGCTGCCATGACGAAGGTGATGGCGGGTATCAAGTTCGTCATGGCCGTTGCCATCGACGACGACCCCAGATTCACTCCTTGGTAGTACATACACTGATTCACCGTTGCCCTGTCGACTCGACACGGAACAAAGAATTCGTGTTAGAGCTACTAATGTTTCTATAAGCATCAGCAGAAGTAGCATTTTATTCTTGGCTCCAAATTTCTGATGATTATGACTTGCGTACCCAATAAGCGTAGACACAAAAACCAATGAGAAGCCTACCACTCCAGGACACATCATCTCCTTCATCTTCTTTCTGCCGATCAGAACCAGAATTTGTAGAAGCAACAGTACCCACATTGTTAGCAAGTTAGCAACACGGCCAAAGTACAAAAGAGAAAAAAAAAATTATCAGCCGGAGAATGAGGATCTACCGATTGGCAACAATGACGATGGGAATGACAACGATGGTGGCAACGGCCTGCCTGTAGACGACGAAGACCATCGGGTTCATTCCGCGGGTGAACGCCGCCTTGGACCAGAGCGCCAGGGCCGCGTAGATGCCCTGCGTCACCACCATGGCCGCCCACGGCTTGTACCCCTCCATGGCAGCTGAAAACGCTATGCCGGCGGCCGCTGCCCGTTTGGCTTGGCTCAGTGGGCTTCGCACTTCAAGTGGAGGAAGATCTGACGCAGTTGGCGTGAGAGAAAACACTGACAGCCAGACAACTTATATATACTGAGTTACTGACGAGGGGACTGGGGTCTGGGTGGCACTGCAGACAGAGAGAACCGAAGCGGTCGTTAATTTTCAGGAAACTTTCTGCGTGCATGTGTTTGCAGGTTAGCAAATTATTGGAACGTCGTGTCTGTTCACAAATATCTATCGGTGGTTACATAGCGCAGTGGCATTTTTTTCATGTGCTACTCACATGGTTGCAAAAATTTGGAGTTTGCCACACTTGTTAGTACAACTATAGGGAACCCCTTATTCAAAGAACTGAATTTCATGATCCTAAGATTTAAAAGCCAGTCAAGGAGCTGTCAATCGGATGTACTAATTAAATTGTGATCATTGACTACCAAACAAAGTGTTAGACTGTTAGGCCAGCTACCAGTTGGCCTGGCAAGATTACAGCCTCGATCCTCCAAAGGTTAGGAGATCAGCTCAAATAGATGTTCATGAAATCGTTTGCACATGACAAATCCAAACACACCTAGATAGATGTGAAATTAAAAGTAGATTATTTTCATAAACCAAGGATAAGTTGGCAAACCTATTACAAAATTTTAGTTATACAGGAAAACTCAATAGAACCACCTTATACAAGTTCACTATTTCTTCCTCGTTATTTCTCCAGACAATCGTGGCACGCAGAAGTGGGAAAGGTGTGGTAAATTGAGAAATAACACAACAGAATATGCTACTAAATTGGAGAACAATATGTTGATATGAATGAAATTTGCGTCGAGCATGTCTCGAGATCAGGACAATGAAGCAATGCAAGTAGTTAGACCAAAGGTAACAAGGTCTGAAAATTGCACCAACATGTTGTATTTAAAAGCTTATAAATAAATGAGATATAACAGAGGTATATTAACTCTTTTTAATCTTATAAGAAGAGAAGTCTTGAACAAGTACAACTATATAAAACGAAGCTCACCATGTGGGACAACGGGGGCCTCATGAGGTTTCTCTCCTATGCTTTCTTCGCATGACCATTCCACTAGTTCGGTAGATGTAGGTCGGATTCGTATTTTCATATATTCGACTCCTTTTTAAAAAGAAAATCAGGAATATATTTCAGCATTCCAACTTATGCATCGATGAATGCATATAGCACTTCTTCTTTCAGATGCGAGTTCCATGTATTCCAAGGATACTGAATAGCAAATCAAAACAATACATGTTCCATGTATTCCAAAATATAAGAATTTTAGATTTTTTTTGTGAAGGGTCTTTTTTTATGTTTCTGACAGATGAGAGTAAATGATAGCCACCCAAAATGGTGATATTTAGGATAAACTCTTGACATGCCTGCATTTTGAAACAACCTCTAGAAATACTTATAGTATAGAACAAAGCTTATAATTATTAAAAAATATTTACATATAAATGACAGCAGTAGCACCTTCTGAGAGCCACAGGGCTTTGGTGGAGCCACTCTGTAATCTCTCGAAGCATCTTGATGGTCCAAACAAGTTAGCATGCGGGCTACACACTTGCGCAAAACAGACCACATAAACAAATTACCTGCATGCTGAAGCAAAGATCTATCGCGCGCTCGCTCTGAAAAGCGTGTGGCTTCCAAACGACGAGGCCCCATTCGACATTTTTCCGGCAAGCCGGGCGCCCGCGCGCCATTGGCGTCATGGCTGCTCCACACATGCCGCAGCCTCTCACTCCCGTCCGTTTCTCTTTTCTCGCTGTCAGATCGCACTGCCCAATAATTGTAGCTTTTTATGTCCTGTTCCCATCCGCTGCTGTACCACTACCTAACTACTAGTAACTGGTGATTTTCTTGAGTCGCTTGCTTTGCATGCGCAGGAGCAGTATGTTCTTGCTTTACTGCAGTGTGCGAGTGGGTCGCGGGCGGCTAGGGCCTAGGGCTTAGCATCGCACGCTAGAAATATGAAAGGGGTCTTGGCCTAGTGGTTAATTCATCCGAGTAACACCTCTCAGGTCCTGAGTTCGACTCCCTATGAGAGCGAATTTTCAAGGATTTAACGGCATTTGTGCTTTCAGTGGTAGGCGACGTGGTGACTTCGTATCTCTAAATTTGCCGGCTCAGTCTTCGAAGATGCTCATAGGGGTAGGGGTTTGCGTACGTGTATTCATAGGGGTGAGTGGCGGCGTTGTGAGTGTCTGAGTTGTACTGTGTAATCTAAAAAAAAAAGAAATTGACAGGCCGGATTTGCATGTTGGGTTGGAGCAAGCCGACGGGAACCATGTTCACAGCCCACGCTGCCACGTGACTGGCTCGGAAAACACAATTGATAGAGCGCTTTATATTCAGCAAGTTGGAGACCAAAGGTTTGAGATTAATGTGGGAACGGAGCATGGCTGAGATTCCGAGTTGTTTTGGTAATCATATTAGTTTTAGAAAAGAAAAAAGCTCCACCGAAATGCTTCTCTTATAAGACTTGCACAATCAAGACAAACAGTGGCGAAGCTCGCGGTTCAGCGACCCAAGTGCCACCGCGTGCGTGGTGCCAACGGTTGCATTTAGTTGGTGCTGAACGGAGCATGGCTGAACGCGGTGCACTCAGAGCACCCGCAACGTTGCTCAGCAGCGAACCATACGCGAACCATACACGTTGGGCAAACCGAACCGTAGTGTCATACAGCAACATCAAACTCCAAACATGGTTCGCACCCAACAGAACCAAGGCGAATAAAATGTTATTTTTGACACAGGGGTCGTTGGTTTCCTCCTCTCCTTCGGTCGCTGGAGCTTGTTGCTTCTCATCGGCAGCCCCCTCTCTCCGCCAGCGTCGATGAGGCCGTCGCCCATGGCGGCGCGGAAGTTGGGCCGCTACTCCTCGACGGCTCTCGCCTTCTTCCACCTCTGGCGCCCTCCATCGCTCCGTCCGCCGACAGTCATGGCAAGGGAGCCGACCTCATCGCCGGCGCTGCGATTGGACGGTGGCGTTGCCGCTACCACCACGAGAAGGGTCCCCAATCAGAGATCTACTCGTTGTGCAGGTATTCGTTGCGAAAAGCTTCATGATTTGGTGGATCCATGGACGAATTTGGTTTGGATAAGCTAAAGATTTGAGGGGAGATGGAGAATGGGGAAGGAAGACTTCCCTTTGGCCGCGCGAAAGAGAAAGGAAAGATAGATAAAACTTAATTTACCCAGTTTGTGGGACCCGCATACATTAGGGGTGTTGAACCATACCAATCTAACCGAACCGTTGTTGTTCGGTTCGCACCGACGTTGCGGATGCTCTGAGGTAGGGGTGGGAAAAAAAAAACCGATACCCAAACACCGAAACCGAAAAAACCGAGACCGAGACCGCAAAAACCGGAATTTCGGTCTTCGGGTAATTGTTCGAGTACTACCCTTAGATAACCGAATTTTATCTTTTAAATTCGGGTAGTACCTTTGGGTAACCGAACTACCCAAAATAACCGAATTATTATTAATAGGTGTAGGATGTAGCACATACTTGCCACATATAGTCTCATGCCGTGATCACATAGCGTTCTTTGTTACTCATTCACCATATTCTTGTTTCCTCTATTTGTCTGTCATATAATAGTAACTCATTATCAAGTAGATTGCATAGTATATTTGGATATAATCAAGTTGATTTTATTTTTACTAAAAATTAGTGTTAATATTGGTAGTTTGGGTATAACCGAAGACCGAACCGTTAAGTTTAGGTACCCGAAGTTGTCGGGTATCTAAATTTTTTTGTCTTCATTTCGGGTAGCAATTTAGATAACCGAAAATTGAGAAGACCGAAAAAACCGGACCGAAACTTCGGGTATGACGAACGCCCACCCTACTCTGAGGGCAAATGTACTTCACCCATGAAGACAAACAACAACATTTTTTTAAAGGAATCTTTTTCAATATTATAGCAGCTTCTCCATCGACCAATGCATATAGATGTTCACTATTTCCACCAAAAGCGCGGTCTCAACCTCCAAACGCACGACATGATTTCACGACCTTTGCTTCATTGAAACTAAACCAAACTATTAAAAGACCACCACTTCCGTCTGCAACATCTCACCAAACAAAAGCATCAACTCGTAGTTTAGATGATGAGACATTATTGAAAGCACCGATATCTGCACCTGTGCCTGATACATGCACTTTTGGAGTGTATCCAGGTCGGATCATCGAATACCTTCAGTCAAGGGAGAATGGCACGGGACATAGGGGCGTGGCAAGGTCCAATACCGTGCGGTAGTTGTCCGTGAGGTCGACATCCCCGGGCTTCATCTCACCGGGTAGCCTCCATTCCATCTTATGCAGGGTCGAAGCCAGCAGCAGCGGCACGAACCGTGCAGCGAAGCTCATTCCAGGGCACACCCTCCGTCCCGCTCCGAAGGGCTTGTAGGCGAAGTCGGAGCCCCGAAAATCCACCGATTGGTCACTCAGAAACCTTTCAGGCATGAACTCCTCCGGTTCAGGCCATGACTCTGGATCCCTCCCGATAGCCCACAAGTTGACGATAACGCCCGTTCCAATCGGTAAGGAGAACCCACCCAAAGACATGTTGTCTGAAACCACCACTCGAGGTACGATCGGAGCCACCGGGTGCAACCGCAGCGTCTCCTTCACCACCGCATGGAGGTAGGGCAGTTTGTCGAGGTCACTCTCCCCGACCGAGTCCTTGGGCCCCAGGTTTGCCGCAAGCTCACTGCGCACCTTCTTCATCTTCTCTGGGTTGCGAAGCAGCTGCGCTATGGCCCATTGCACGGTGAGCGAGCTGGATTCGCTCCCTGCAATAAAGATATCCTGTGTAACAACAAGCGCTCACATCAAATTTACTTATCCGATCTATATATGCCCTATACAGCCACACTAAATTGTCAGCAGGAAAGTAAATACATGCTTATATATGAGCGTACGCGGAGATAAAAAAATACCGTGAAAAATTTGGTGATATCTGAACGTGTGATGATCTTAGACCTGTACTGCTGGAGGATGGCATCCAACACGTCCCCGTGGTTTTCGGTGCCGCTGGCTAACCGTAACCGGGGTTCTATGAACTCTTTGTCCAAGAATTCGTAGAGTCTGGCCAGACATCTGGAGAAGCTGTGACGCAAGCCGAAGAGGTCAAGCGGAGCGAGGAACGGGAGCGCGTCGGAGATGTTCGATTTGGTCGACACCGCGGTCAGCTCCACCAGGAGGTCCTTCAACTCCTGTGGCCCTTGTTGCCCGCGCAAGTCCACCACGTCGTCCTTGGAGAAGAGGATGCTGCACATAGCATTGAGCACCGTGCCGAGCATGGGTACGCCGACGGCGACCGGTCGCCCGGAGCACGCCCTGAAGTGCTCGGCGAGCTGGCGGGCGTGACGCTCGCGGATGGGCCGGCTCAGCTCGAGGCTCCGGCCGGAGGTGATGTGGCCGTTCATGATGACACGGTACTGCCTCCACAGAGCGTCGGAGCTTGGGAGAAACAGCGGGGACCCCGAGCAGTGCGACAGAGCACGCGCACTGTCCGGCGTGAACCGGTCGGCGAGCTCTGCGTCGTTCTTGGCGAGGGCTTCCCGCGCCGCGGCGGGGGATGACACCACGACGATGATGCTGGTCAAGCTGGTCCCGAAACAAGCTACGGGTCCGTACTCTTTGGCAAGTTCGGCAAGCACGCTGTGACGGTTGAACGCCCAGGCGAAGTCCCAGGCGTACTTGATGAGGTAGAGCCCGGATGGGCCAGGAGGCAACCTTCGCCTGTACTTCTGCAAGGCAAACAAGACAGGAATGGTGGCCAACGCTGCTACTATACAAGCCTGCAAGGTCGAGAACTCCATGAGAGAGAGAAGAGGTATGACCTATGATCGACTGGAGATGTGTTTCGTTTTTGTAGAACTAATTAGGTAGTACACGTCAAGAGATTCCTTGTGCATGCTTGTTTCGGTGGTTTGAAGTAGACGCCAAAATGCCTGACTCCACTTGCACGTCAAGGTGGAATGGAAATGTCTATTTCAGGTTTTTACTAATATATATATATATATATATATATATATATATATATATATATATATATATATATATATATATATAGACACAGGGCAATTTAATATTCAGACCGGGGATTCGGCACTATTCAAATTCGGCTAACTATTCAAAATGCCAATTTCTACAGTACTATCCCACTTCAAGATATTTAGTATATGGTGCCTTGAGCACTTCCTTAGTGGTGGGGCACGCCACTAGATTTCTCACGGTGAATTCTTCTTCGAGAAAATTAGTGATTATGCTAATTATGCAGAGGCTGCACACACTCTATATTACCTTACAGGCAGGCTATTACAGTGGTTGCACACACTCTATATTACAGGTGGGATTACTACTACTGGTAGGAGAGAGGGCTCGCGCTCTCAGGACTGCTATGGCTCGGTCGATGGATGAGTCGATGGGCTGATGATCTCTTCTGAACCCAGGAGCCTCCTTTTATAGCCGCGCGAGAGGAATCCTCCTCCTGTTTATTTAGCACACGTACCCTTCGTCTTTCTGTAGTAAGGACGCCAGGTGGTTTGTCTTCTTCAGCACCTCACCTATAGAGCCTTCTGGAGTCAATCGACGTGCGTCTTGCTTTCCAAAAGTGGCTCACAGGGTGACAGTGGCTCATGATGCACACAGGATACCACTATGACAATTCTTTTGGCTCATTATTAGCCCATATCTGCTAAACTTCTAACCATCTTTCAGAAATTTTGACTTAATATATATCAGAGTCTTACCACTATTCACCGGGCTTCGCGGATATTTATATATCCTGCAGACACAGGGAAATTTAATATTCAGACCGGGGATTCGGCACTATTCAAATTCGGGTTACTATTCAAAATGCCATTTCTACAGTACTATCCCACTTCAAGCTATTTAGTATGGTGCCTTGAGCACTTCCTTGGTGGTGGGGCACGCCACTAGATTTCTCACGGTGAATTCTTCTTCGAGCAAATTAGTGATTATGCTAATTATGCAGAGGCTGTATTCTTCGTGGGATATGCACTTCTTCAGGATAGTGCTTCGGTACTATTCAGAGCACTCACGTCGCTTTCAATTATTCGATATATGCGCTTGGTTTAATTATGCGAGCTTGCTTACAGGATCTGATTTGGCTGGCGAGGCCAAGCGGACAGCCAGAAGGTATAGACTATCAGATGTGAAAATCCTACTCGGTACTCACCATACTTGTCGCTAGTTTGCTTCAGGAGCGGCTAAGCTTTCTCCTAAATAAACCTAATCATGCTCATACGAGGCGGGTTCCTATCGTCTCCCCAGGCAGTTCCACCCGAAGGGAACACTTCTCCACGGTCACAGGGGTCTCTCTGCCACTCTCAGGGCCAGACCAACACCGCATCGGAGGCTTCTCCTATAGGGTCCCTAGCATAGAGACTCACCCCGTACAAGCATGACTAAGAGCACAAAGGAGATTTTTAAAGCGGAGCTACTTCATTTCCACAAACATAGCTTACATATGGTTTTCCTTTTGGGAACCCCCAAACACTTAAACAAACACGAGAGAATTAATTACCTTACAGGCGGGATGTTACAGTGGTTGCACACACTCTATATTACAGGTGAAATTACTACTACTGGTGGGAGAGAGGGCTCGCGCTCTCAGGACTGCTATGGCTCGGTCGATGGATGAGTCGATGGGCTGATGATCTCTTCTGAACCCAGGAGCCTCCTTTTATAGCCGCACGAGAGGAATCCTCCTCCTGTTTATTTAGCACACGTACCCTTCGTCTTCCTGTAGTAAGGACGCCATGTGGTTTGTCTTCTTCAGCACCTCACCTATAGAGCCTTCTGGAGTCAATCGACGTGCGTCTTGCTTTCCAAAAGTGGCTCACAGGGTGACAGTGGTTCATGATGCACACAGGATACCACTATGACAATTCTTTTGGCTCATTATTAGCCCATATCTGCTAAACTTCTAACCATCTTTCAGAAATTTTGACTTAATATATATCAGGGTCTTACCACTATTCACCGGGCTTCGCGGATATTTATATATCCTGCAGACACAGGGCAATTTAATATTCAGACCGGGGATTTGGCACTATTCAAATTCGAGTTACTATTCAAAATGCCAATTTCTACAGTACTACCCACTTCAAGCTATTTAGTATGGTGCTTTGAGCACTTCCTTGGTGGTGGGGCACGCCACTAGATTTCTCATAGTGAATTCTTCTTCGAGCAAATTAGTGATTATGCTAATTATGCAGAGGCTGTATTCTTCGTGGGATATGCACTTCTTCAGGATAGTGCTTCGGTACTATTCGGAGCACACACGTCGCTTTCAATTATTCGATATATGCGCTTGGTTTAATTATGCGAGCTTGCTTACAGGATTTGATTTGGCTGGCGACAGCTAGAAGGTATAGACTATCAGATGTGAAAATCCTACTCGGTACTCACCATACTTGTCGCTAGTTTGCTTCAGGAGCGGCTAAGCTTTCTCCTAAATAAACCTAATCATGCGCATACGAGGCGGGTTCCTATCGTCTCCCCAGGCAGTTCCACCCCGAAGAGAACACTTCTCCCCGGTCACAGGGGTCTCTCTGCCACTCTCAGGGCCAGACCAACACCGCATCGGAGGCTTCTCCTATAGGGTCCCTAGCATAGAGACTCACCCCGTACAAGCATGACTAAGAACACAAAGGAGATTTTTAAAGCAGAGCTACTTCATTTCCACAAACATAGCTTACATATGGTTTCCCTTTCGGGAACCCCCAAACATTTAAACAAACACGGGAGAATTAATTACCTTACAGGCGGGATATTACAGTGGTTGCACACACTCTATATTACAGGTGGGATTACTACTACTGGTGGGAGAGAGGGCTCGCGCTCTCAGGACTGCTATGGCTCGGTCGATGGATGAGTCGATGGGCTGATGATCTCTTCTGAACCCAGGAGCCTCCTTTTATAGCCGCGCGAGAGGAATCCTCCTCCTGTTTATTTAGCACACGTACCCTTCGTCTTCCTGTAGTAAGGACGCCAGGTGGTTTGTCTCTTCTTCAGCACCTCACCTATAGAGCCTTCTGGAGTCAATCGACGTGCGTCTTGCTTTCCAAAAGTGGCTCACAGGGTGACAGTGGTTCATGATGCACACAGGATACCACTATGACAATTCTTTTGGCTCATTATTAGCCCATATCTGCTAAACTTCTAACCATCTTTCAGAAATTTTGACTTAATATATACCAGGGTCTTGCCACGCCCGAATTATTGAGAGTACCACTCTCAATATAATTAAAGAACTTCTTCTAGAATATTCATACATTCACTGCTCTTTGTAAACTAATTAGATTCAGATTCTGGCTTTTGTCCATGTCCGGCAATATCCAACATATCTTCATCTAAAAATGAATTTGACCATTTTTCATCATATGACTTCTTTTTCTTCAAACTTTTCATCTATTTCTTTCTTCAGCTCATCTAAAATTTCCTTCTTTATTTCTTCCTTCCATGCTGGAGCTATTAATTCAAATTTTTCTTCGAGCTTCCAGTCAATATATTCACCATCCAAAGGGTCGACTCCCTTAATTAAACATTCTTTATATGTTGGTTTCTTCGACGTACTACCTTCTTCTTTTACTTTTGTACCCACAGATTCTTTAACCTTTATTATGGCTGGCACTTCAGAAGCTTTTTTATTCATCAATCTATAGCTCTGAATATATTCTTTTGCAGCTGGCTCTATATAATAATTTGGTCCAATATGCAGTCTTGCTTTGGTCAGCGCTTCATCAATATCCATGTATTTAGCAAATGATGGAGTTTCTTTTGAATACTTCATATCTTGCTTATGGATAACAATTTGCTCAAATGATGTATATTTTCCAGGTCTTTTCCCATTATATATTATATATAATGGCTTCAATTGGATCTTTTCAGGACATTCGGTTGATGACATCATTCCATTGATCATATGAAAATATTCAGAAAGGCTATGTAATATTGCCAGAAAGTAGCCTTTATCTTCTTTCTTATTATTGTATTGGAACCAGAAATTATCCAGTAAGCATTGTTGAACCTCATCTAGAATAATATGATCTTTGGGCTTGAACTTGAAGGTATCCTGCGGGAAAACCTTTAATTTATTTTCTGGCCCAAAGGTGTATGATTCGACTTCTGCATAATTCATCATTCTTTTCATACCTGCAAAATAGAAGATCGAGAAAACAGATCAGGCAATTTGTTGTCTTTACCCTTTATATGTTCAAAATTAACTTTATAACCATTTCCAGTAATAATATCTTCAAATAAAACCCATCTTCTAGTCGAACTTTTCTTACTATTAATCTGATTATAGTATCTACATATTGCTTCACAATCAGTTTTAACTGTAAATTCTTTGAATCCAAGGTATAAACAAAATGCATTTATTGCAGAAATTACTGCTAGAATTTCTCTATCAGTGTTATTCATAGTTTTCAACTTATAACTTCCTGAAGCATATCTGCAGATTTTCTCCTCAGTTTTAGATGAATATTTATTAGGCCTTTGCTTTAATATTGCACCCCATCCTTCTTTTGATGCATCTGTTTCTATAATAAAATAGTTGTCATCTAGGGGTAACTCCAAAGGCTTTAAATTTTTCACCTTTTCTTTGATTGCCTTTACTAATTTTATGTCTTCTGAATTAAAATATCTTTGACCATTCTTCCTTAACTTTGCATATAATGGCCCAGCAAGTTTCGCTAAATTATCTATATAATTTCTGGCATAATTTACAATTCCCAAAAATTGTTGCAGAGTTTTCTTATCATTCATGGCATCAGGAAACTGTAATATTTTCTTTGCAATATGCTCTTGTAAATAAATTTTTCCTTCTCCTATCTCATGACCAAGAAAATTAATCCTTTCTTTGCATATTTCCTTTTTCTTTTTAGACAATATTAATCCGTTTTGTTCTACCTTTCTAAAAAATACTTCTAAATGGGCAATATGTTCCTTATAAGTTTTAGAAAAAACTAGCAGGTCATCAATGTAAACTAGTATGAAGTCCTGATTTTCATTGAAAGTATTCTGCATTTTTCTTTGAAATAATGCGGGTGCATTCTTTAATCCTAATGGCATTACAAGCCATTCAAAATGTCCTTGAGGGCATGTGAATGCAGTCCATTCTATTGATTCTTCTGCCATCTTAACTTGCCAAAATCCTGCTTTTAAGTCAAATTTCGAAAAATATCTGCTTCCTTGTATTCTATTGATCCATTCTTGCTTATTTGGAATATTAAAAGCATCTTCTATAGTATTATCGTTTAATCTCTTGTAATTAATCACCATTCTAGACTTTCCTCTAACTTCTTCAGCATGATTTCTAACAATAAATGCTGCGGATCTATGTGGACTTCTACTTTCTCTTATTGCTTTTAACTTTAACAGTTCTTCAATATGCATTTTAAAATCTTCTATATCTTTAGGAGTAGCTTCAATTGGGGCTGTTTTAATTATATAATCTGGGTTTATTACATTAATTTTACATACTATACCATTTTTCTCCCAATATTTCATGGGTATTTCTCCAATAATCTGAATATCTTCTAATCTTTGCACAATCCTTTCTATATCATCTTTTGACTTTATATCTCTATACCAATTTGGTGCAAATGATTGTAGACCGATGCATTCTATATTAGAGTTTTCTACATAGTATTCATCTAAGCTTGAACTAAGTTCATATTCTTTGTGTTCTTCAGGAAAGCCGCCTTCGCTGATATTTGATTCAAGAGATCCTACATCAATGTTACACATATGTTGGTTTTGGGTTCTACCATGCTTCCGAACTTCAGAAATATATGGCAAATTGTCTTGATGTGGAATGAATGTAATTCCTTGTTCATGTATGATTGTGGTTTGTACTGATTGTTGTAAAAATCCTAACCCAATGATCATGTCATCACTTATCATTGATAATTCCCTTATAGTGATTTCATCAATTATGTATCTTGTACCATTTATGTATACTTCAATATTGTATGCTAATTGATTATGAATTTTCCTTATACCCGACATATCGGTAGATATTTCTGCTTTGCTATCATCTATAGTGTGCACTATTTCAGGGCATCTAGTAAAATATTTATCATGAATGATATTTTTAGTGCATCCTGTGTCCACTAATGCTAGTAATTTATAAGTAACATTTTGACTTAATTTTATTTTTACTGGAATTCTTATTCGTAATATTTCCTTGAATGGTAGCTTTACTATATATCTGTTTCCAAAGCTTGTTAAAGCATCCTTCAATTGAATTATTTTACTACTTTTATTATCTTTTATAATTAGATTTTGTTCTTGGCATTCAATATTTCCTATATTTTTATCTTCTTCAGTTTTACTATCAATCCTAACCCTTAAATCTTCTAATTCTTCTTCTAATTTATTAATTCTGTTTTCTAATATTCTCACTCTACTAGAAAGTATTCTATCATCTGGCTCATATTCTACTTCATTTTTCCAGTTTTGTTTCTTTGCTTTTAGACATTCAACACATGCTTGCTTCAAACATGCACTGCAGGTTGCTCTATTATCTTGACTTGGATAATATATACAAAAAGCGCACTTTATATTAATCTCCCTTTCGTCTAGTCCAATCATGCTCACATTCTACTTGGTTCATCATTTCTATTTTTAATCCTGCCAATTCATCTACTAAATCCATTTCGTCATCACTTGTTTCATATTCAACTTCAATATTTTCTATTTCATCTGTTTCTATGATAGAATATATTGATTCATCATCTTTTATTTCATCATCACACATTAATATATTCTCATTTACGCTGTCTACTATAAATACTTTCTCTTGCTCTTCATATTTGCTAGAGTATCTTTTCTGGTCTTTATTAGGACAAGTTTTACTTAGATGATCTGGCGAGTTGCATATAAAACATCTGCATGTTTTATCATAATTTTTCCTAGGATTATATCTCCTTACATTTCTTTTATGCAAGAATGGTGGTCTATTATCAGATCTTCTAAGGAAATACCTTTTTTTGTCCTAGGATTGTTATATCTTCTTGGAGATTTATGAAAATTTTTGTTTCTAGGCCTTTCTTCTCCATAAGTTAAAGGTATCTTGATTATTTTATTACAAAAATTATAATCTGAATGCTTCATGGATCGTTGTGCTTGTATATGCGTGCATATTTTCTTTAGTTGTTTAAAGACAAAAGTTATAGCTTGGGATATATTAATTGTTTGTCCCTGCGTTTCTCTTTTATATTCTTCAAATATCATGCTTCCTAAGGGATCAGGTAACTTATTAAAATATCTTTCTACAACTCCTGGATTAAATCCTTGCTTCGCGGTGGTAGCATTGTATAAATAATGTTGTGAAAATTCTTTTATACCTTTCCAGTTTGTCAAAGTTAGCTTTTCTATTTCTCTTAGCCTTTCGTTTTGTAAAGCAGTGCTACCTAATTCTGGATCTTTTGCTATAATAATATGTGATATTATATTTGCAAAATTATACGGATTATTTCCTGCTTTCTTTAGTTCTTCATATTTATTAGGGTACGTTTCTACCCATTGTTCCCATAAAACCTTTACTGATTCTCCTAAAAATGTTTCCAAATATGTTAACATGTCTTCTACTTTATTTCCTATGTTATGTCTATTCTGTTTATATTTTTGAACTATTAAACCTTTCCAAATGCTTAGAATATTAGGCCAATCAATAGGATCATGTGCAGCCAAATTTAATATCGCTCCATCACTTTTATCATTTTGAAATTTTATAGTCTTTTCAAAATTTTTTCTTTTAGGACCCATGTATGCATATTGTCCTGGGATATAATTATGAGGAATCTTCTCGTTCAGGTGGCCATGTCCATGATGCTCTAGTGGGTCTTTCTTTTTCTCCTTCACTTTTCATAGTGTCTTCACCATATCTTTTTCTTTTAGTGGATCCTGATGCTACGTCCATAGCTTCCATAGCATTCTCTAAATTATGTAACCCAATATCATCTAATGAGTCTATAAAGTTATTATAGTCTTCAGCATCATCTCTAGCTTGTAATTCATTATATAGCTCCTGATTTAATTATGCCCATCAAAGAATTTATAGAGAAGATGAGTTTTGGCTTTCAAACCAAAGGATATGAAGATTTTAAAGGAACAAATTTGTTGGTTAGCTGGAAGGTTAACAAATAATAGTAGAACTAAATACAAAGTAAATGTGAATAATGTAGTCGAAAGCATGCAATCAAAAGGTATAAATTTTATGAGCCCGTTAAAAATAAGTTCTGAAGAAAGGGCAGGAGAAGAATGGAACATAAGTGATTTAATAGAGAAAAAGACCCTTAAGCAACCAGAAGATTATATTAGTTACGAGAATATTAAGGGAAAGACTAGCATTAGATTCATGGATTATAAGACTAGATCATTAGATGATACAGACTCTGTTATGTCAGAACAGGAAATTGAAAATAGCAGAAGACATAGTGTCTCAGAATTTATGGAGAAGCCCGATATAGATCACCGAAATAAGATATTACGAAGATAAGTTAAAGCAAATAAATACAGAATATAGCACCTCTATGTTAAGTGAATGGCCTAAAATAAAAGAAAAAGAACTTTATTTTTACAGAGAGTTGGCAAGGCTACAAAAGATGAAAAAGAATAAAGAAATATCTGTAGAAAGTTTGCAAGCAATTAATCAACTTAATAAGATTAAAGAAGATAAGACAGAATGTTATAACAAGGAACAACCAATAGTTTGTAACAGCAAAGACAAGTCTATAGATAATTGTAAGCCGATAAGTGAAGAAGAGCAGTGGGATATGAATGAAAAATTATTGTTAGAAAGTTATGAAGAAGAAGAATTTTCAATGGTGTGAGAGCTACTGTTTCTCATACATAATAACAAGCAGGTTTGGCATGTTCCAAAAAATTAACATGTTGTATTGATGACTGTAGCCAACATCCAAGGTCAACTAAGATATTGATTATATTATTTATCAGAGAGATTAATTTAAGGCGTGTGGAGGGTTATATATTTCAGCGACAATGTATTGAATCCCTCAACAACTACAAGAAACAGCAACAACGCGCCTGCATGAATTAGGTTCTTTATTCCAAGGGTACAATGCCAAATTCTAAATTGAGGATCATTTACATCCCACGAAAGATATGAGTGGGATGCCCCAACATCCCAAGGGATTCAAAAATTTTAATCAAACTAATGTCAAGATGGAATTTGTGCAATGACCACAATGACCATGATCGTCGGTCATCTTTCGTGTTAATATATAGATGGCGGCTAATGGTTTCCTTGAGGTGCAAGGAGTCTATCCTTGCCTTACAAATGAATTGGGACCTAACTGCACTTATGCTCTTACTTTTTCAAAATATTTCTCATCATTCCAGCTTCACGCCGATGATTTTTTTTTTCTGAGGCGTACTTCACGAATCACGCCGATGAATGAATAAAGCACTTCCCTTGATTCAGTATTCCACGAAGGGCTGATGGGCTGGATCAACCATAAGACCTCATGGGCATTCTCTTCTCGGCTTTTTTGCATCACAAATTCGACCCGGCATCAGCCGCCCATAAACCCAACAAACATACACAGGCCATATGTTTGTTGGGTTGAAGCAGGCCGCGACCACAAAAGGAACCAGATTCCCGGCCCATATGCTGCGACGTGCCTTCGCCTTCCAACGACGTCACAATCCTAACCAAATCCATATCCTGCTGTCACAAGTTTACGACTTGAGGATACCAACGATGTAGCGTCACCGGAGACCTGCCCGCTGAAGAGTCAAGACCGCCGAACCGTCCCGTGAGAGCATCCATGGCCGCCGGTCAAGTGGCCATTATAGGCTGAAAGGCACGGAGATCTTCGAACAACGGAGCAGTGGTGCCGGTTGCACGTAACACTCACGCTCAGCTAGCTGCACCTGTACGCAGCAACCCCTCCGCATTAACGTGCTGTTTTCAAAGTACTGGTAGCCACGCTATAAGCCTGCACGAGTACGACTGTACGAGTAGCGATCGTGCCAGTAATGGAGGGTGGTTCTTTGCTCTTTTCAGACGGATACCGGCGTGTATTGACAAGATACTTTAGGTTCCCCCAATTATGAGGAGGATGATGATGGAAAGGCTCGTGAATTTCGTCGACGTGTTCCGTGCCCTGTCCGCAATTTTCTCCTGTTTCCCGCCGGATTCATGATCGATCGTGATTTTTCCTGGAAAAAGAAGTCGTTTTTTTCTCTGTATCTGATCAATCTATCTTTTCTCGAATCGATTGCACGTCGTTGGCAGCACCCGCTTTCATGGCAACAAACCAAATCAAGATCCGTTTCTTCTTCTTTTTTCTGAACGAATAACAACCCAATCAATACCACAACAGGGCGGCGCCGATGAACAGAGAGTTAGCTGATCACTGTTTGCAGGAATGCTGTTTTGCTGCTCTGCGGTGGCCATACGCGGGGGATGACAGGTCAGTGGAGGCTCCACGCCGCTAGCTATATGAGCATATCAAGTAGTAGTAGTATACTAGTAGTTTTTAGGTTGTTGCTGAGGCGTCTTGCGAGTAGTAAATACTCTATGTGTGAAATCCGCACGTTTCAAACAGAGCTTTGGCGCCGACGGTGACACCGGCTCGCGCGCGCGTGCTGCTAGTTCCTAGCTGCCCCGAATGCTTGGATATTGAGGGGGGCATGTGTCATGACACTATCTGTAGGCACCCTATCTGTATATGCTTGCTCTCTGCTGCTTTATTTAGCCACGCAACGCATGTGACATTTTGGTGTCGACTCGACAACGCAAGGCCGGCGGGCGGCGTTTGTACGTACCGCTTGGACCACAGGCGCCGCCCGGACGTTCCTTTTTTTTTTGCGAAAAGGAGGGAATTATATTAAAACAAGTGCACAGTACATCCCTGCCCTTTTACAGAAGACACCCTGGCTAAACTGAAAATTACAACAAGCAATCCCCCAACAGGGATCACCGCGAAACTTCCAGTCGCCGGTGAACTCGCCGGCACCGACACCAGTCCACCTTCCACCATCGAAGACTGCTCCAAACATTGGAATCGCCGCAAATCCAGCGCATGGAACCTCCTCCAACGCGCATCATAAACTTTGAACGATTATCGGCCACAGTCAAACAAGGATGGAAGAGGAAGATGAATCCGCCGTCGTCAACACCGTCGCCGACAACCGGACCATCAGTCCAACGTCGCTGGCAAAGCCAACAACGTAGACAAAAGGGCGTACCCGATGGGACGCACAAAGAGTCCTCCTTTTCACAAAAAGAAGGACAAAATACCTCACGCCGCCGTCCGAAGCGAAAGCAGGGAAGCCGCCGAAGATGTGGAAGAAATCCATGCTGGAGCTCAGCTTGGAGAAGTCCTCGCCACATCGTCGCCGTCGCTCGCCATGGACGCCACCGCGGAGGAAACGAGACCCATATCGAACCATCGGTATGGGTAAACCTAACCCTAGGCTGCCTAATCTAAGAGAAGCAGTAAAGGGTATATACACCGGACATCGGATTCGCAGGTCCCCCCACCCACCGGCGGCGACAAGGCCACCGGAGGCAGAGAGGACCCGGCGAATCCGGCGCCGGACGGGAGTCGCCTCGCTTTCGCCCTTTTAGAACTGTAGCTTGGGGAAAGGTCGAGAGACAGGAGCCAGGCAGCTGAAATGAAGGTGCCCGGACGTTCCTTACCTAATAGTAACAGGAGTCACGGAAGGAGAAGTGCGCGCAACCGTTAAACCGGCCGCCGGTGTCCGTACTGCCTGCGTGCCACGCATATGCACGGAGACATTGAACGCCCCGTGGTATTTTTCGACGAGACGTGTCACGGGAGGAGATTACTACGCTTTTGCAGACGTCCTCGAGCGACCTCCTCTTGAGCGCACGTACGCCGGCGGACCAAACGCGATCATGGCGACCCCAACGGGTGTACCGGACTACCAACCGGGCCGCGCGCACGCACGCAGAAAAGGTGTCCGTAGCCGGCATGGACCGCACAGGTTTGAAGCCGCAACTGCTGAGCACAGTATGCGAAAAGCTTCGCCATCAATGCCGATACGAACGGGCTCCTGCCCCCGCCTGCCCAGTGACCCCGGTGGTTGCCCCGGCCGGCTGACTCTCTCCGCCCTGCCTGTGTGCCGACCGAATTAATGCCGGCGACTGCTGCATGCAACTCCTAGTCTCCTATGCTATGCAACCGCCAGCGTGCGCGCCCACCGCTCAGCCTGTCTGTCCGTGGCAACCGCGGGTGGACTGGACTCTCTCTGCGTCGGCGTCACCGGCACGTGACCAGGTTTACTTACGCGACCGCCCGCGACGCCGACGACTGGCTGCGCGGCGCTCGCTCGAACTCGCCGGTTCCGTTCGACTTGGATCACCACCACCCGCGCGCGCGCAAACGAACTGACGGCGACGGCCCGCGCGAGCACGGGCGGTGGTGGAGCGCGCGCTAGCTAGCCACCCGTGTGGAACGGAAGTCGTGCGCGCGCGTTACCGCGGCTGTTGCCACGCTCGACCGGCAGCGGCAACCGCTTGTCCTGGGCTGGCCGTCGCGCGCGTGACCGAAGCCCCCCAACCCAAAGCTGCATGGGCGGCGCGGCGCCGCTTGCCGCCCGGCGTGCGTCGCAGGTTGGGTTGGACATGCAAACGAAACGGAAGTCAAACAGACCGCTCTCGTGCTTCATTCCATTCCATCGATCCATCTCCTCCCTACCAGTAACCAGTTCCCCCCGTATCATGGACTTGGGCGCCAGCGCCATGAATGGGACACTACGGACGGTTACGCGCCACATACATCTCCATCCCCGTTTTGATGAATTTCAAGTGGAGCCCGCCGACCGTATTAACTCCATCTGGTGGGCCGATGGAACTGTTGGATTGGATCTTCCCCTGCTTCCGTGCCGCCTTCCTACTGCTCTCCCCATGCCATTTGCTGCCCGTGCTGACCCTCGCCGACCGAGTTCCATCTAGTATAAAACCACGCGCATCGACGCAGCGCGAGTGAACAGGAAAACTACTAGTACTCGTTTCTTGTTCCCTTCACGCCTTCTCTAGCTCGCTCGCTCTCAACGTTCTCGACCCTCCTGCACTCAAGCAGAACGGCCCAGAAGAGCCGGGCAGGGCTGAGCTGAGAGGAAGTGGTGTTCGTTCCTAGCCCGGCGGAGCTCTCGATCGATCTGCCGCAGGCACACGCCGACATGGGCGCCGCGCTCTTGGCGTCGTGGCCATGGGAGAACCTCGGCTTCTTCAAGGTACGTATTCAATCGCCTCCCTGCAGCTCCTGCTCCGCTACTACTTCCTGTGTTCCCTTTACGCACTGGTGCACGATCGAGGGGTGCAACCAACGTTGCGTGTCGATCGTGTTTGGCTGATCTGATCACCGTTTTCATTCGGCCGGGCGGTGCCCTGCAGTACGTCCTGTACGGTCCCCTGGTCGGCAAGGCGGTGGCGTCGCGGGCATGGGAGGCGGCGAGCCCCGACCGGTGGATCCTCCTCCTGCTCGTGCTGTTCGGGCTCAGGGCGCTCACCTACCAGCTCTGGAGCTCCTACAGCAACATGCTCTTCGCCAACCGCCGCCGACGCATCGTCCGCGACGGCGTCGACTTCGACCAGATCGACAAGGAGTGGGACTGGTACGTATACTACGGCCAAACAACCTGCCGCTGTCGCCCTTGATCAGCGAGCCGTACGTACGTCGTCCATATTCCCCCCTCTGATCGATCAAACGTCTTGGTGCTCCTTCCTTCCAGGGACAACTTCTTGATCCTGCAGATCGCGATGGCGGCCTCGGCGTTCTACGCGTTCCCGTCGCTGCGCAGCCTCCCGCTGTGGGACGCCCGGGGCCTCGCCGTCGCGGCGCTCCTCCACGTCGCGGTCACCGAGCCCCTCTTCTACGCGGCGCACAGGGCGTTCCACTCCGGCCACCTCTTCGCCTGCTACCACTCGCTGCACCACTCCGTCAAGGTGCCCCAGCCCTTCACAGGTATCACGCGTCAATTCGAATTAATAACGCCATATCGCGATCGGCAGCTCACCATCGTTACGCCTTCCCCCGCACGTCTGTGATCGAGCGCTGACGTCAAAGTGGCTCCTCCCGATCCTAACCGATGGTACGTACATGCAGCCGGGTTCGCGACGCCGCTGGAGCAGATGGTGCTGGGCGCGCTGATGGCGGCGCCGCTGGCGGGCGCGTGCGCGGCCGGATTCGGCTCCGTGGCGCTGGCCTTCGGCTACGTGCTGGGGTTCGACTTCCTCCGCGCCATGGGCCACTGCAACGTCGAGGTGTTTCCCAGCAAGCTCTTCAGCGCGCTCCCCGTCCTCCGATACCTTATCTACACCCCGACGTACGCGACTCTCTTGCTTGCTTCTTCAATCTTCATACACCGTTACATACATGATATTCTGCACTTCATGTTGACGATCACAACTGCGTACCATCTCCATCAAGTGAGCTGAGAAAAAAATAATGCGATTGCGATTACATTCAGTGTGCTACTACATGCTAGCTAGACGGCATTATTTGCTGACGGTACGTGCAACCGAACAAGCGATTATGGCATCAGGGTTTCGTTTTCTTTCCTCTGCAAACAGACTCTCGACTGTTTAGGTGTACTGAGCAAATGGGGCACTCCAATGTTTTGCTTGCATTATTGGTTGTAGCTTTATTTCCACGCCTGATATATACGCCCCGCATTGTAGTACATGGGCTTGAATATGATCAGGAGTTCAGGACAGTCCACAAGCGCAACTCGAACCCACACGGGACACGGCGACGGGGCGGCGGGGGTCTGCAGCTCGCTTGCTGCTTTGTTGCCAGCGTCCCAACTACTTTTTGCCCATCAAGCTAGCTTTATTCATTTCTTGCCTCCAAAATCACGTGCTCAATGATTGGTTTGACAAGTGCAGCGTCCGATTGCACCTTCAGTTGTGTTCCTGAGTCTCTCTTGGGCACTGCAGGTATCACACCATCCATCACACCAAGAGGGAGGCCAACTTCTGCCTGTTCATGCCGCTGTTCGACCTGCTGGGTGGCACGCTCGATGACCAGTCCTGGGAGATGCAGAAGCAGACCAGCAAAGGTACCTAATCCTCCATCCTCACAAAATCTTTGTGGTTCGTTATCACTTGTTAGTTAAACTAATTGGTCCATGACGTGTCACCGAATAATTACGAACCTAAGGTATATTTGGAGCTATGTATACCAACTCGTGGGTCCTCAAGCAAAATCGAAAATGAAGAGCACCTGAGCTCAGGATGTAATCGGTATCACACTGTACCTGATCCAACGGTCCTCATCTACTAGTAACAACAAAAATGGTTAAATTTGGATGTATTTGAGGTGTTTCACAACAACAACACATTGTGCACGCACGCACACAAATACCAGCGGAGCATAGGAAAATAAGTTCTAGAAATCATTAATTAAGTATTCCTTTTGTCGCAAAATGTAAGAGCTTTTAGGTTTGGTGAAAATCATTTTTTTAACTTTGATTACAATAGTAATTAAAAGATTTATAAAAGTACTACCTCAGTTCTTAAACTGATGTCGCCGTTGACTTTTTAAATTACGTTTGACCGTTCGTCTTATTCAAAATTTTAGTTTAAATTTGCAAACTTATAAGTTATGCTTCAATTTCTTTTAATGATAAACAAACCATAACAAAATATCTGATAATTTTTGAATTTTTGAATAAGATGAATGGTCAAACGTAACTCAAGAAATTAACAGCACATCAATTTAAAAACGAATGGAGTACTATATTTTGGACCGGAGGTGGTGAAAGTTTCTCACGATGCTGCAGTGGTGTGGCCAACTGATGTCTAATCACCTACTAGGCGCGCTATGCATGCACCGGAAGAGTCCAACCCACGAATCCACCTCTCTCTGCTAGCTTCACTGAACGAGTAGCAGTTTTGGGACCCTGTCGGCTGCTGTGTTAGGGCTGGCAGCGTGGCCATGAAAAGCGCGACATGAAGTTCGCATTTCCTCGGACAGGGGTAGCAGTACCACAACGATGCCCCGGTTAATGAAAGTTCGAACACGACGTGCTGCGGGCAGCTTGCTTCACCACACGCGTACACTCACTGTTACCACCTGATGAGTGAACGTATGCGGAAGTTTCTACTCCCACTTTAGCCGAGCAATGGATGATTGTTCTTGTGGAGGACAGGACGGCTTCCTGCCACCAGAAAGCCACTGTTCCGCATTCTTCTTCACAAGTTGACTCAAGATCATGTGCCCGAATGGGATACGCCATCGCCCGCATTTATGAGGCGACGACGTCGTCGTCATCAACCAGTTCGTGGCGTTCAGTTGTTCACACGTACGCACGGCACCGCAACCTGGGCTACGGACGGCCATTGCGCGCGCACACGTACCTTTCGGTCGCCGCGCCGCCATCCGTCCCTCCATCGATCGACCTGGCGATGGCCGATTGGTGGCGAGTGGCAAGCAACCAACCAGCAGCCAACCGCCGAGGCAGCGACGTGCAGCCGTTCGTCGAGGCGGCTCCAGGTGTCAGTGGCTCGAACCCCACGGGTTCGCACGCACGCACGACGGTTTGGGCTTGCCGGACACCGGCGCAACCGCCGGTAGCTGCCATGTCAAAGACCGAGTTGGTTAAGAAAGCGCGCGCGCGTCGTCGTCTCCGTGCCGCCCCGTCCTTCTTCCTTATCGTCGCGAATTAAATCTCCCCGGGCCCCGAGCGCGCGCGCGCCAACCGTACGTACGTACGTCCGTCCGCGCGCGAAAAAGGAGACCGGCCGGCCGGCGACGGCGACGCTGTGCCCGTACGTACGTACGTCCGTCCGCGCGAGAAAAAGGAGACCGGCCGGCCGGCGACGGCGACGCTGTGCCCGACTGAGCATCGATCACCAGCACGTACGTACTCATGTGGGCATATGTGCATGCGGTGCTGCAGGCGTGGACGAGGTGCCGGACTTCGTGTTCCTGGCGCACGTGGTGGACGTGATGCAGTCGCTGCACGTGTCCTTCGTGCTGCGGACCTTCGCCTCCACGCCCTTCTGCGTGCAGCTCTTCCTGCTGCCCATGTGGCCCTTCGCGTTCATCGTCATGCTCATGATGTGGGTGTGGTCAAAGACCTTCGTCATCTCCTGCTACAACCTCCGCGGCCGGCTGCACCAGATCTGGGCCGTCCCAAGATACGGCTTCCAGGTTTGTACATAAGTATATATCTGCAACTTTGTTTTTGTTTTTCAGTTGTACGTACGTTCTAATGTTGTGTCGGCGCTTCAATAAATTTGGTTGCAGTACTTTTTGCCGTTTGCTAAGGACGGCATCAACAAGCAGATCGAGCTTGCCATTATGAGGGCGGACAAGATGGGAGTCAAGGTCCTCAGCCTTGCAGCACTAAACAAGGTTTGTTTAAGACTGTGACGACAACGATGCAATTAGAGCAAGTTTTCTTGTTCTGAAAGCTTTTTCCGTGCAGAACGAGGCGCTGAACGGCGGGGGCACGCTGTTCGTGAACAAGCACCCGGACCTCCGCGTGCGCGTCGTCCACGGCAACACCCTGACGGCGGCGGTGATCTTGAACGAGATCCCCAAGGGCACGACCGAGGTGTTCCTCACGGGCGCCACGTCCAAGCTTGGCAGGGCCATCGCGCTCTACCTCTGCAAGAAACGAGTCCGCGTCATGGTACGTGATCATCCATCGATCGCGCGCAGTCACACGATGCGTTCTCGATTGATGTTTTGGAACAACACACGCGTGAACTGACCTTTGCTGTGTTTCTCGTGTCGCCGCGCAGATGATGACGCTGTCGACGGAGCGGTTCCAGAAGATCCAGCGGGAGGCGCCGGCGGAGTTCCAGCAGTACCTGGTGCAGGTGACCAAGTACCGGTCGGCGCAGCATTGCAAGACGTGGATCGTGGGCAAGTGGCTGTCCCCTCGCGAGCAGCGGTGGGCGCCGTCGCGCACGCACTTCCACCAGTTCGTGGTGCCGCCCATCATCGGATTCCGCCGGGATTGCACCTACGGCAAGCTCGCCGCCATGCGCCTCCCCAAGGACGTGCAGGGCCTCGGCGCCTGCGAGTACTCGCTGGACCGAGGGGTCGTGCACGCGTGCCACGCCGGCGGCGTCGTGCACTTCCTGGAGGGCTACACGCACCACGAGGTGGGAGCCATCGACGTCGACCGCATCGACGTCGTCTGGGAGGCGGCGCTCAGGCACGGGCTCCGGCCAGCGTGATCTTCTCGGCCCGTCGCTCCAACCGGTGGGTCGTCGTCCGCAGGCGGCCGAGAGTGGTGGATGCTGGATGCTGCTTGAATATCTTGGGCCGGCTCAAAATCATCCCGGTCCCCAGCTTTTCTACATGGGTCTTTCAGTCCATTGGGTGTGGTTGGTTCAACAAGATTCAATTTGCTTTTCATTTTTCTTTTTTTTCCTTTTCATATAAGTATACTGTAAACTACATACATACATCAGAGCAAAAGATGTAAGGGAAAAATGAAAGAAAAAATCATGATATGTATAAACATGGAGTTCTCTAGTATCATATGTGTAAACATGGAGTTCAGTCTATGTATGCACTATATTTCTTTTCTTCATGTAGACTTTTGGGTCCCTATAGGAATGAATCATCACCTCCTGCAAATACCTCACCACAGCTTCCACAAGGTCAAAAAAGCCCCCTTCCTTCGAGATGAAAGTTTACGATGCCAAAGTTGAACGTGAGACATATGAGATGATCTTTTATGAAGCCTTTCGGGAGGGTCCTCGTTAGGAATGAAGGCTCGCCTCTCCCAGATCCCCAACTCAAACAGCTTGCACATGCTAAGAAAGCCTCATCAAGGTTGGACATGAGCCATCCGAGTACAAATTGGGGTGTGGATGTCCAAAAATCGGGTTCCAATGAGACACTAAAACACTCGAGTGACGTAATTAATTTATTAAATTATTTATTATCAATAGCTCTAACTAATTCAAATGTTTGTTGATAACATTCTAGTTTATATAATCTTGATTCAAACTTTTCTAAAGAGGCTATTGGCTTCAATTTTTGGCTCATCGCTCTCTTCCCTCGCCTCCTCCTCTCACTCATTTGGCTACAGCGGTGGCAATAATACAAGACGTTTCAAAAATACCCATGGTATTATAAACATATTAAAATGCATCTTCTTTGAAAGGAATATTAAAAAAAATTGGAGGCAACTTTAGAACCATAAGGATTATGACAAGGTGCATGTTAACTCCTACCAAACAATTTGGGAAAATCCAAAAATGCCTAGCAGTTGTGCCGACGTTTCAACAACATCTAGATAACCACATAATTTTATCATATGAAGGCATTCTTCGAAACATTAGCGCCTAGATGTTTATCATATTTACAAAGCAATCGACATCTCTCTTTTTGTATCACAGAAGCCATATATCAAATTAGATGAAATAGAAAGACAAAACTGAAGTTTGATGTGTTAGATATATTCTACTACTACTCAGCTATATATGAGATACAGTTCAATACTGAAAAATAATGGTACCATCTTCTAGAATTATGATACTTATGGATTTTTTTCTTGTAAGCTACTTGTCCTAACAACAAGAAGAAAAAAAAGAAGCAAAGTGAGCGTAGCTGGCAAGGTCTCTAGTTGTGGAGCCTAGCCATCCGAACAAGTCCTAGACTTGGCACGGTGCTCACATTTACGGCTAATCATTCTTTCAGTGGGACACTGTGACGTCTCCATCAACAGTGAGACTCCTGTGGTGACTTCGTGAATCCCAAAATCAGCCGGCTCAGTCCTTCGGAGGCATTCATAGAGGTAGGACGTGTGTGCGTGCACACGTTTTATAAGGGTGAGGGTGCATGCTTGTATATGAGCCTATGCGTCTATACTGTGTTTAAAAAAAAAGCATCTCATATAGGAGTATATAGCATGTGCGTCTATACTGTGCTAGCTAGAAACATGGGCGGAGCCAGGGGGTGGACACGGTAGGCCGCGGCCCACCCTGAGATCCAGCCCAACACTCAATTGGAGCACTGTAGCACTGCTATAGTGTCGTTTTTCTTTTTCCTTTGCTTTTATTTTCCTTTGTCGGTCCACCCTGAGCAGCCCAGAAATGATTCGGCCCACCCTGTGGGCTGGGCCTAGCTCCGCCACAGGCTAGAAACCACCACGAAAATATGTGGCTCGAATGTTTTACGCGACGGGAGATGCAGAAGCAGACCAAAGACCGAAATTCCTCATCTGAGCGCTCTCGCGCCCGACGGCTTCCCTTTCTGTCCACCACTCCGGCTTCCTTTTTGGTCCATCGCGCGGGCCGTGGAAGAAAAATGTGGGGCCCGCAGATTTTGTTTTACCTCCCCGAAATTCCCATTTCGAAATTCATTTTCTCCTTCCCCTTCTCTCTCTTCAGTTCGTCCCCGTCGCTCCGCCGAGGCAAAATCCGGGCTGATTCCTTCCAATTTTGATCGATTTTTTTACTTCTTCTCCACTGGAGACGTTGATGTCTCTTCTATTGAAACAGGGGATTCGTTTTCGGCGGATTCGGGTGGAGATTTGGATCGATTTTGGCGGTTTAATCGTGCAATTTAGGGTTCCAGCCTCTCGATTTCTGAGGTACCCATTGCTTTCTCCCTTTCCCCATCCAAAATCCTTGGGAATTTGATTTTTATTTGCTCTATTGCTTCGTTCCTGGTATGTGCATCTGAGCTTTAGGTTTAGTTAGCGATTTTGCTTCCTGCGCGCTTCTCTGTTCGATTTGTTCAGTGGTAGCCCATTTTCTGATGGCCGAGTGTTGGCTTATGGTTCTAGAGGGTCTTGGAGTATTTGGGTTCCAGTTTGGTTAAAATCTGATGCATGATTTGTGTAGCCACAAAGTTCGAGATATAAAGTTGATATGAGCAGAATCGTTTGTAGTACGGGCCAATTTTTTGGTTGACAGGATTTTATAAAGTGGATTAGGATTTGGTTTGTGTTGTTGAATAAATGAAAGGTATACTGGAACGGGCTGTTGGTGCAAAAAATTCTCTCTGAAGGGATGTTGCTAGTGGTGGAACTGTTGGATCTACATTTGGTTCACAAACATCTATCAGTAGATTATGATAGGAAGTCAAAGCTCGGTTTCACCATCTGTCCCTCACCACATTTATTATCAGTAATTTTAGTATGCTCGGTTCTATGAGTCAATGAGATTGTTGATGCTCCTATAATCTCCATTCTAGAATCTGCAGTCATAACTGATGCTTTTTGTGCCTACTTTGTTACTAGTTCCTCGGTATGTTTTCGGCCTTTGCAACCTTTGCTATTGCGTCTTTTATACTACTTTCTTAATTTAGCTCATGGTTCCATCAGATGTGCAGTTTTGGCTCTACTTGTTATATTATCTCTACTGTGTACCCTTTTGGATTTTGGAAGATTGAGTAGCTTGGGTGCGCAATACTGGAGACCAAACATGAATGCAAAATACTTGAGAAATCAGGAGAACATGAATGCCCTTGTACCAGAATAATTTGGCTTTGGCGATTTATTTCAATTCTTCTCAATTGTTTCAAACATTAAATTGTTTTATGTAGGTTTTGGGCTGGTCTTTTTTTACCTCTTAAGTATACCAGGATAATTTCATAATATAGATTCTGGGCATTTTATATAGGATTTTTTTTGCTTGCACCATTGATTTTTCTTTTGTTTTTCATAGGAGAGATAACGTTGGAGGTTACAGTACTTGATTTAGGGACCTCCTTCTCATCAAATTCGAGGTATGTATTTTTGGGTCGACTTTTAATTCTTTCTTCTACACATAGGTCAGCTGTTTTTATATTTGACTTGAGGAATTTTGATTCTGGGAGGGAAACCATATCTGTTCCTTTCCTATCTGATTCTACATTTGTAGCTACTTGAGTTAGGTTATTACTAATTGGGGATTTCATACCTTTGTGTTGTTGGTACGACTTGAAATCAATGTCATTTATAGCACACGAGCTCATTTGTACTCCTTTTCTCTCTCCATTTTGGAATGCTGATTGCATGAGTATTGGGGTTGTAGCTTCTTGGAATATAGGGCACAAGATCACGTTTGTAGCGTGGCATGCAGTGCAACCTTCTGGGCAGACTTGATAGGCAGAATTGTAGAAAGTTTAAATTTATTGGAATATCGGCCGGTTATCAAGAGTCACTAGAGCATATGTTTCATCTTTCTCTATTATATAATACGCTTTTAATTTTTCGGCTGGTTCCATTGAAAGCATTACAAATTTTCTATTACTCTACAACATTTCTAGAAAAGTTTTTTATTTAAGTTTTTTAAAAAGATGTTGTGTAACATAAACTGAAAAACAAGACCTCTAAGCCCCCTTCAATGCTTGTTTGGAACTTCATCTGTAAGTTTATAGGAAACACTTGTCGTAAGTTTTTTGAATGTACTATTTCATTTGGCAGTATTTTCTCTAGTATTTTTCCCATGTAACCTAACTAAAACGCTTGCCCATTATGTTTGATGTCTCTAATGGAGAATGCTCTCTGTAACTTTTAAATAAGTTCAGATGGTTGTTCTTAAGTTCATATGAAAGTCAGGCTAAAAGTTGCACAAAAACTTCTTGCAGCAAGTTTCTTTATAAATCTGTTGAAAAGATCAGCCATGAGTTCGCATCAAAACTTCTGACTGCTAAAGTTTCAATATACGTTTACATTTAGAGCTATTGACAAAATTTCACTATGAGTTTGGTTTATAGTTTTTAGTGAAAGTTTGCTTAAAGCTGTAACAGGTTTCATCTCAAAGTTGTTGTGTAATTTTTTGAGTAAGTGCCGTGCAAAGATACTGATAATGTTTCATTATAAATTTGTTTTATAGTTTTGAGGAAAGTTTGTTTAGAAGTGTTGCCCAGACTCTCTCAAAGTTCTGATAAGCCTTTGTATTCAAACTTCTCGTGTCATTTTTGCTATGAAAGTTTCACCATAAGCTTGTTTCATAGTTTTTTAGAGAAAGTTTGTTTAAATGTTTTATCTAGAGCCTTTCTATAAGTTCTGATGAATCTTTTACTCAAACTTCTGGAGTAACTTTTGAAGCAAAAGGTGCTCTCGAAGTTCTGATGAACCTTTGTACTCAAACTTTTTGTGTAATTTTTACTATCAAAGTTTCAACATAAGTTATAGTTTTAGGAAAACTCGTTTAAATGTGTAACTCATTAAGTTTACTGTAACTCATTAAATTTTAAATTTATTGACATCTTCTTATCATATTTTGAATGTGTGTAGGTTCCAAACTAAGTGGGAACTATGTGTCGATCCTTTTTCTATTTATTCCGGTGGAATCAGAATGACATGCAGAAGTTGTAAATCAATAGTATGACCAGTGTAATCACCACTCCAATAATTAAGACATACTGCAAGTCATATAGTGTTTCAACCGTGCTACTCATTGCACTTAAAATTAGTAGATCAAACCATTTAAAAGTGGGATTTAATTCCCCCACCCTATATTGCCCAAGTATCCCACGTCCCTGAATGATTCGTGCTTCGCGTGAAAAAGGAAAAAAAATGACATAATTTAATTTCAAGTTTGTTGTTATCACCACTTATTCTGCATACAGACTTAACCAGCCAAAAAAAGGGAAAGAAAAAAAAAACTACTGCAACGGCCAGCAAATAACGCGCCAAAAGAGCACCTCACAGGCCCACGTGCACGTAACGCGTGGGAGCGCGAGCGAAAAGGGAAACGGACGAGCGAACGGGCTAGTTGCCAAACCGGGAGGGCGCGCGCGACAGAAAAGGGAAACAGGCGGCAGACCGGGTCGCTGTCGGAAAATGCGCGCGGTGCCATCCGGACGCGCGCGCGCGGATTAGGGTGTCCACCAAAGACCTTTCTGCCGATGGGTGATGGGTGATGGGTGTTGCCCTCCAAAGACCTTCGTCATGTCCTGCTACAACCTCCGCGGCCGGCTGCACCAGATGTGGGTCGTCTCAAAGCTATGGCCACCAGTTTTCTTTTCACCTTCTGCAGTACTTGTGTCGTTTGCCCAGCAGTACACGCAACACCCTGACGGTGGCTGTGATCCTGAACGGGATCTCCAAGGGCACGGCCGAGGTGTTCCCAACGGGCGCCACGCGCGTCCAAGCTCGGCAGGGGCATCGCGCTGGAGCGAGTCGATCCGCGTCATGGTACTTGGTACGTGATCGATCTATCGACCCGATACCTTAACCTTGCTTGCTGTCATCGCAGATGACGACGCTGTCGACGGAGCGGTTCCAGAAGATCCAGCGGGAGGCGGCGACGGAGTTCCAGCAGTACCTGGTGCGCGCGGGTGACCGAGCACGACGACGCGTCCGCGCAGCCAGCCCTGCAAGACGTGGCTGTTGGGCAAGTGGATGACGGTGAGCGAGCAGCTGCGGGCGCCGCTCGGCACTTCCTCCAGTTCACGGTGCCGTCGTCGCGGTCCAGCCCAGCACCCGGCCTCTCCCAGCCCACCGAAACCGTTTCCCGAAATATATGCAAATAGCTCCTTAATTTAGATCGCGATTATTAATCGTGATCCAAAATATTCAAATAACCCCCTCAATCGAATCAAATATATTCAAATAACCCTTTCAATCGGATCGTGACTAATAGTCGCGATCCAAACTTTGCAAAAAGGCCCCTAATTTGCCGCCGGCGCTTCCTCCCGCCCGTCCGTCCTCCCTATCCCATCCATCTCCGGCTCACTACCTAGCACGAACCAGATCCCCGCATCCTAACCATCTACCTCCCATGGCAAGGTCCGGAGGGCAGAGGCGGGCGCGCGACTTGCCGCACCCGAGAACCGCTAGCTCCAGCTCATGGCATGGCAGCTTGTTCCCTCCCCGGTGTCTGGTCCCAACAGCGCCGCGGGTCTCGCGGCCTCTGGAAGGCCGGGCCTCACCTCTGCATCCCACCCCTCGAGCGACGGATGGAACAATCGGCGCTTCCTCTCCGCGCCACTGGCGCATTCCCGTCGGTTCGTACCCTATGCGCTATGCCCTCATGCCGACAGCTGGTAGTTTGATTGCACATTCCGTACTAGCATTTGTCGCGTTCTCTGTATTTGCTTAATGGTGAGAGTGCCATAGTTCATCTGTTCACATCAAAATACTATAGAAATTGGCAAATCATTGAAAGGCACTGGTCAGTTCTCAACAACTCGAGAGTATTTTGAGCCTTCAGTTCCTTGCTTGTTACAGTTCTAAGTTAGTTACATATGCCCTTTAGCCGTGAAGTTCCAATTTCTGGGGGACATTGGCTCAGTCACCCAGTACACTAAGATGTGAACCTGCATTGTTGTTTCTTTTCCCCTTTTCCCTGTTATTGCATAGGTCAGCTCTGCAATTTATTTTCTGTTGACGAAAAATTATTTGATATCTGCAAATCTGTGATATGAATTTTTTTTCATAAATCAAATCAATCTGGGATGAACGGAAGCCTATACAGTTGCTTCCATAAATGAATTCAAGGAGGCTGGCTCAAATTTATGAGTTGTTCATAGACCAAATCCGACCTGTTAAGATCATGTTATTCATTGAATAGCCTCCTGCCTTTGTTTCAAAAAATAAAATAAAATAAACTCGAAGCTACTAAATCGTATGGCTGATCTTACAGTTCACACAACAAATTCTTGCATGCTTCTTGTCTGCATCTTCGTTATATTGGTTGGATACACAGATACATATCATTTGCGCAGAATGTTTCTTCTCCTCGTCCACTAAAAGTTGGCTCTTCAATTAAGATTTAAAATGGCATATATTGCCTGCCTCCTTGCCCCACCAAAAGACATATTTTATGATGCCTATTAACAGGCAGTACCTCTCATGTCCTATCACTATGTGACTCCTGTACTTCTTTCTTTGTCAGCTTGCTATATTGCATTTCTCATGACAGTTGGTAACATTCGAAGTGCAGATCCGAGATCATGCAACTATTGCATCATTTCTCGCACATGTGAATTTTGTTTGGGTCTATAAGGTTATCCGTACATCATGAACTCCTAGAATAGACAATAATGAGATCTTGGTGTGGCAAAGATTGTTGGGATATGATAGTTCATTACCAGTATATTGCACAGATTAAATTGAGGGACTTAGGAGAAAGAAGAGAAAATACACTGAGAGGGAAAATCATTGGTGAGAAAGACATACATTTTTCTTCTTACATAATTGACACTACAGTGGTGATCTCCTCATTAAGGAGTCTCCCAACAATTGATTAAATAGTTACATGCCAAACTCATAAAATGAAAAATAGCTGATCTATATCTATTAATGTTTCCTTGCTAAATTTTCTGCATTTTTAACTTTAGTGTTCAACTATAACTTAAGTTTCAAAGATGCATGCTCTGACAACTATTGTCGTCTGAATTGCTTCCTCACCTTATTTTCAATTAGGCAAACCTACTTTACATGAATCAAGTTATTCAACCCATAAAATATGTAAATACTGTGGCTCAACTACATGTTAGGGAACAAAACCAAGTTAGTCTGTTTTACTATAAATGTGAGTCTAGGCTCATGATTCAACATTTGGAGCTATGCCGCTGTTGGTTCTGTTCATAGCTGCCACCTCAACTGACACTTGATTACGATGGACAGTCCAAATTGAGATGTCTCGGACACATGCTCAAACATGGATGGGCTCCATATGTTGCAGTAAAGTCATGCAACTCCCCTGGAGGTGTACCATTAGGGTACAGGGGACCTTGACAATTTTTACATTTTGGTATACCTCGTTTTAGTTCTAGGTTCTAAAAAAGTTTAGTCAACACAGCTTAGGAGCGAGATCGAATATTTGTGTTGTTTAATATGTAATTTAATATTAGATAAGTGAAGCACTAGCGTCCATACTATCATGATTTCCTTCTTTAAAAAGGGAGCATATAAAGCAAGAAATAATGTCTCTATCAATGATTTAAGCAAGTGTGTTGTTTGGTTTTCTGACGTGCTTACTTGTTTGATAGTGTGGTGGCAGGTTGATCTGTGACCACATGTGGTGCTTTATGATTTCATAAAATGGAATATGAAATGATCAATACGCTGTGATTGTTTTAAGATGATTGCCCTGATTTACATACTTTCATATATGACAACAATAATTCCGACAATTGAGTAATGTTCGCCTGGCTTTTGAGCTCAAACAACATGAAGTCTTGAAGCTTAATTGTTATGGCCACAACAGTGATTTTATGTTAATTTGCTTGCAGAATATTTAACATGGCTATGCTACCACAGGTTTAAGAAATTTTGTTGGCCTGGTGTAGTGTTCACTAAGCTAAATATTGGGAGATTCAAGCCTTTTGTCGCAAGGCTATACAATAACCATGGTATGCCTGCTCGCATCCTGAAAGTATCCATTTAGGGTTAGGCTTAGTTTTTCTTCCCTTTTGGCCAACAAAGAATTTTATTTCGCAAAAGTCCCAAGTCCACTTGCATTTGGTTGTTCTGGTATGCACGTGGGCATATCAAGGGAAGGGCTGCTACTAGGGCTTGAGGCATGCCTGAGCCTGAGCTGCTTAGACATGCATGTGATGCTGGAGCAATAGAGGATGAAGGTGCCTATCGAAGCACATGTATTCTTAGGTAAGAAAATAGCAGCAGGTTATAACATTTCTATAAATCCATTATTTTACACTCCTTTCTTTTAACTGCAAAGCATCATTAAAATAGGCAAGATTAGCAAAATTCAAAGAATCTGATTGTTATTGTAACTTTGTGCGGATATGTGTGGGGTGTGTGTTGTATGGGCTCTTTGACTCACTTTTTCTTCTTAATATAATGATACGCAGCTCTCCAGCGTGTTCGAGAAAAAAATTGTAACTTTGTGCAGCATACCAGATTTTTTTTGGGGTACTTAGTTGAAGTATAGTAAAAACTGTTATATGTCAGATCTTATTTCATATGTTCATATCTACTATCTTCAAAATTGGAGTTGGTGGTTATGGTCCGCCTGCCATCATCACCACTATCTTAATTTGCTGTGCCGTAGCAATGCACGGGCATTTGGTTTGTTTGAATAGAATCGTTGGTACAACATGTCTACATAAAGTCAGTATGAATAAACAAATTTACTATTGTTCACTATATTTGCTTGTTTTCTTTATTTCTGATATGATCTTCTTTGTATCATCGTGGTGTCCTGTAGTATCATTAATCCACATTGTGCAAATTTAATTATTTTCTTCATTTGCAACTGTACGTATATGTGATATAACAAAAAGACGTGAGATTTACTCTGAGACTGTTAAGAAGAGACTTGCTTTAGGCATTGTTACAGTTCCTGGGCAATGCTATTTGAGACGTACTGATAATTCACTTTTAAAATATAGACTTAGAATTAGCATACTGATATGCTCAATATCTTTAGCTATTAGAGTCCAGTGATGGTCCTTTCTGTTTTCACGGTCACGGTGCACTTTTATCAAAGTGCTGAGTTATTCTGTTGCATTCTGCAAACTGACTTCAGCTCAGTTGGTGAGGCCACCCACCAGAGTTCAAATCCTGGTGTGCACCAATTTGTGGAATAAAAAAAAAATCCCCTCACTGGCAGCCTAAAATATAGTGGCGACAACGCCGACTTGGATGTCTTGAATCCGGGCTGTGGGCTGCTTTGGGCTCTCCTACCTGGGGTAGTTGCAGTAGTCACCAGCACGGTCAACGGTGTTCGACCCAAGTATCTGCGCAGCCCTATAGGGTGATACCGGGGTTCGGTTTTTCTCGACCGGAGAAGGTTGAGCTTCTCTATCATAAGAAAGCCGTGGGGGCGGTCTTACCCCCAGTCGAGGTTTTTTTTTTTTTTTTTAAATTCTGTTGCATTCTCTTTTCATAACCTATTTTTAAAACATTCACATGAATAGTTAAATTTTATTTCTGAGTAACTAGTGGACAGCAATCGCTGATCATCTGAATCAAGGCTAGACAAGAGTTCCAGGTTCCTTGCTGGAAGGTAATAAAATCTGGAGATATCTTAGAAAAATTGATTCTTAGCCCTGGATGTTTTATAATAAGTAGGATTGTACTGAGGTAACATCTGTCGTTAATATGACGTCTGTCATTATCATATCACTTTATAATGTGTTGATGTCATGCTAGCATTAATTTCAATATTTAACAAGTTCTAACTCCACAGTTGTATGAATGCTCCTTGTATGAAATAAGGTCTACATCATCATTTATCAGCTTCAATTGGTCGGAACAGCAAATTTGATGAATCTTGCTTTATCAATTTTTTACAGTTTTTGGAGGCAGCACGTGAGCGATGTTATCCAAGACAATATCAGTAATCATGTTGGAGAAGCTTTCCTCTCCAAAGCTCTCAAGATCAGCATTCTTAACAGGGAGTATCTGCATGTTTTGAATCTTTTGCAGGTGTGCTCTTAACCATTATAGCTCTTTATTTCTTTTAAAGAATAGTAATTCCTTGGTTGACCCTCACAAAAAAAGGAAAAGAAACCTCCATTTTATGTCACGTGATAATTGTTGATATGATGAGCTGTATGGGAACCTTGAGCTATAATTAGTTCAACCATGAGATCTTTTAAAAGTAAAATTGAACTGGTAAAATAAACTGCATACAACCGAGCAGCGATCATTGTACTTATAGCCATCTCCAGTGGCTATAAACAATGGCTGGCTTTTCCCCCTGAAAGCCAGCCAAACTAACTCCCATGTGTTCCCACATATAGGAGCCACAAACGCACTAACGAGGGGTACCAAGGATGAGCAAGCAAGAAAGCTCTTTCCTCCTCCCCCTGAATGTACAATGCAACAACGTATGAGTTGAAAACCTCTAACCATGCTTAGGCGCTGCAATGGACCAAGACGAAGGTGATTGTCCCAAATCACACCCGTAGATAGCTGCAATGCGTACGGACGCCGGTTAAATCTCGAAAAACCTCGGACCAGAAACTGAAGGCGAATTTGCTACAGTAACTACTGACAAAGGCCTGCTCGGACCAGTCACCGGTTACGCCCGTCACGCTCTGAGCTATAGCTGACAGCCTCCGCAAGACGGTCACCTTCAGTTCAAGAATGCAGATGTACTCGGCCGTCTGCTGGAGCAGCATGTCCACATTGGCATCCTGGGCATCAGGGACTACCTTCTTCAGCTCCCTCAGCCGCCTCCGGACCATGTGCTGGAAGGGCCTCCTGCTCATCGATGGAGCCACTCTTTTGTTCTTCCCCGATGTGAATATGGCTCTCCTTTTCATCTTTCTGGGGAAGTGGTTTGGTTACAAACCTGTGGTGTGTATGTGTGTGTAGGCTGTAGCGGATGTGTTGTGTATGACAATGCAAGGAGGGGTATATATATAGGTGAGAGTGCTATGGGATGTTTCACTTGGCCATGTGGGATGACCTAGGTTCTAAGCAGTAGACTGAGCTGTCAGCCTGCAAGTATAGTCACAGAGCATGGTTGGTTGCTGTGGTTGCCTGACATGCATGGATAAGTCAGGAAAACCATGTACTTGCTTTTAGCAATTTATTTCCAATTTAGAGGTGACTATGTCCTTAATTACAATAATGCAATTTTCAGTTTGTACAGTATCAGTGGAGTGGAGTGCTAATTTTCATGTGGTTTTGATCAAGCTTAATCTGCTCATGACCAACAGAGCGAACCCTCTGTTCTTGCTCACCTGCAAGGTTAGCTAAAGACAAATCTTGTCGTAATCACAATCATTGATCAAACGGTTAGCATTATTTGCAATGATTGGTGGAAATCGCATGTGATCTTTACCAACTTGTGGCATGTAAACTGCAAGGAGCTGCAGCTGGATGGCAATATTTCAGTGTGACCAACTGCCCATTACTACACACGACAAGGCCAGCTCAGGCCTGGAGAAATGAGGAGAACTACTTGTAAGTGTGCAGGACACTCACCTACTATGGCCCTGTTTGGCACAGTCATTTCCTCATGAAACCTCTTTTTTCTGAATCTACAATTGGTTTGCTACCCAAACACTCACATACTACTGCAACTCCACGCTGGAGCAGTTCCACAGTGGAGTCCTTGGAGTGGCGCCGCTCCACAGATAGTGGAGCTGTGTCAAACAGGGCCATATATCATTATCAGTATATCAGTTTGGCATTGTCCCGTTCGCTCTTGATATATGCAAGTAAATGCAATTTCTAGCATCAATTAAGTGATTTAGTAAAAAAAAAAAAACTAACAAGCCACTGTCATGCTTATAATCATCAGTTTGTTGTGGCCATATATAATAAAAAGGAGAGAAAGAATGATCGACTGATGAAACTGGCCTTTGGCGACACTACATGTGACCCAAACATCTAAACACTGCAATTTTGCTCAAGGGAACATGGGCTTGCACTGATCCAGCCACTGCTTGCAGAAACAGGGGACAGACGCAAATGCCTCCACATTTCATAAACCCTGCAAAATTATGTGGAGTGTGTGGCCACCACACGTGCCGGTACCAAGATACCAATCGTTGTTTCTGATAAAATTCGGAGATAATCTTTTCAAATCGGATCATATCGGCACGATGTGGTTCTGTTTATTTACGGAATTTCCGTCACCACAAGGAACAGAACTCCATGTAAGCCACTCGATCTCTGCCGTGCATTTGTTTCCATTATTTCTGACCTAACGTGTTTCACTTGTCGGATACATGTTCCAGAACGTGTACATGAGACAAGCTAGCGCTGGTTAAAGAATTCTTGATTTGATGCTCCTCAAAAGACCTTGTCTTACTACTCTACCACTGGGAATGGAAGAATGCAGAATATTCTGTGCGGGTAAAACTACATTGATGATCGTACACGCATATCAACACTGTTCGTGCTTCGTACTCGATCGAGTTGATACATATATATACGCATACGCGAGTCAAAATGCTGGCACTTTCGGTCTAACCCGAGGCCACTGACTTTGCAGTTAGTAGCTAGCTACTGCTTCACAGATGGCTCACTGTTCTCGTGAGCAATCAGGGCTGCATGCAGAAGTACAATGCTAGCTAGATAGCCACAGTACTCTGAACGGCCCACAGCCTCTCCTGATCGAACTAGCTAACCAGCTAGCACACGAACTGAACTTGATGATCGTCCTTCCACAGATCGGGCGTGTTCACGCATGAGATCCTACAGTTTCTTACAGCTTTATGTTCCCAAAGCAAATTAAGCCGCGGGTTGATAGAGGACGTACGAAAGGCTAGCTGAGATTGACATCTGATGAACATTAAGCTCTGAATTAATATCTTTTGGTTCAACTTAATTATTTGCCTATATATAATTTACGTGTTTGTGTTGTTTGAAAAAAAAAACTACGAGTAGGTTTTGCATATATGCGATCCATTTGGGCAGCGAGGCGCTGCCGGCTGCATGTGGACGTCGCCTTCGACGCGGCCGTGGGCAGTAGCTAGCTAGCGTTCAAGATTGATGAACCCGGTCGGCCGACGCACGTGCGCGCGCTCCTGTTCGTGCACCGTCCCGAGTACGACCGGCCATGCAGGGTGAAGCAAGCGCCCCGCGCATGCACTGGTGCCCTAGCTAGAGTGCCACTAGTGAGCGGTGCCTGCTCGTGATCGAGCAATGAGTGAACAATGGAAATGGGCCGGGGCGATCGTGACTGACACGACGCCGTGTGTGTTGTTGCGATGGAGATTTGTTGTAAAGCTGTACGATCGACGAGCATTTTGAAGAGCATGGGGCACACGTTCGTTAGTTCATGCACGTACAGTACGGGTAGTTTGTCGCGCGCTTGCGAGTGAGTGATTTAGCTAGGGTCTGTTTGGTTGCTGCGTCGCGAGGTGCTTGGTCGATCGGGAACAAAGGCTGTGAAGTGCCCGAGGTGTTTGGTCTCTACCTTGAGAACGTTCCTGGCTCAACAACCGAGCTCAAACTTGAGCGTTCCAAATCGAGCGCCTGAGCAGGCAATCATGCACCGCCGTTGTTCATCCCCGCCAAGCCGCCAACATTAGAGCTCCGTGCCCTCCGTGCCCTTATCGGCGGCGACGCGTTCAAAAGACGAAATGGGCTCACACTGAGGCCTGTTTTCATTCTAGACCTACTTGGGCTGCTCAGTATCTATTTGCCCTACTACAGCCTCAGCCCATATGAACTTCCTATGGCCCGGCCCAAACAACCACCCGTTGTTTCACAGACATGCGGGGCCGGACTCCTCACCGCCTCTTTCGCTATCCCCCGCTATTCCCATCCCCTCCCGTCCCAAGCCCTCGCGCAACCCACGACATCGCCGCCGCCGCCGCCGCCGCCGCTCCTCTCTAACTCCAGGTGAGCCTCCTTTCCCCCCTCCCAATCTCTCGTGCCGAGACCCGTCGATTTCGGTTGATTCCATCCCTGCCGGATCGGCGCTTCCCGTTTCTTCGTGTCGGAGCACTACGGTTCGGAGCTTTCTTTCGATCTCGCGTCGGCGTAGGGGTACTCCTGACTTCTGTGCCGGGTTTGGATCCCGTAGCCCCGGGCTCGCGTGGCTCGTTGGTTTCTCGGAAAATCGTTGGCGCTGGTTAGCAAGGTAGGATTTGGGACATCGGCTTGCCGTTCTCGAGGCTTGCTTGTGTGGGAATTCTGGTGTTGCCCTGGAACCATCTTTCACAGTGCGAATCATACGGATTCGAGCTGTTTGTGTTGATGTCTTTATGGAATTGGTTTAGTGCTGTGTCGTTTGTGGGGGTGCGAAACCTGTTATTTAGGCTTCTCGTGCGGGCTGGTGATTAGTTGCTGCAAACTGCGTCATTCTTCGCCAGATCTATGCATCCTTTTTAGCCAGGCGCGCTTATGTCTATCTGACTAGTACATGTAGCAGCTTATTTACTTAGTCATATACATTCCCATTTGGACATTGTACGTTCTTTCGAGAATATTAGACGTTTGATTATACCGGTTCACATGCCATGCATTTTATTTTTCACAGTTATGCTTCTGAAAACTTTTTACTCTTTTTTAGAACTAGTTCATGCTTCTGAGGTTTTGTGTCAAATTTGTTTTTAAGGATTGTATTGCTTTTCTTCCATCTCTTCATGCAGTTCAGATACAGTTTGCATGTTAACTTCTATTCCTTTTATTTATTATAATCCCCCCCTCCGTTTGTACACTTTGCAGAGCTTGAGCCCGGCAGAAGCAAAAGAACAACCGGTAGCCATGGCATCACGTTTCTGGGGACAGGTACTTCCTTTCTTTCTTTCTTGCAGTAGCCTCAACATGGCAGCATATTCATCGTATCCATACCGTAGCAACAGATGTGATTGCCATCATTAGCTGCAAGAACTTGATCTCACTGGTTGGCTTCTCTCACTTCAGGGAGACAGCGACTCTGAGGAGGAGGAAGAAATTGAGTCAGAAGAGGGCAGCGATATTGAGGATAACAGAGGTCGTGATGATGAGAAACGCACTGGAGTCACGAGCCGCTATCTGAAGGGCGATGATGACGATAGTGATGAGTCTGATTCTGGTCACCGTGTTGTTCGCTCTTTGAGGGACAAACGCAACGAGGAGATGAAATCTATAGTTGATCAGATGCGCAATGCCATGAAGATTAACGATTGGGTTAGCTTGCAAGAGAGCTTCGAGAAGCTTAACAAGCATCTTGAGAAGGTTGCTCGCGTCAACGAGTCTACCGAAGTTCCAAGGATGTATATCAAGACCCTTGTGTTACTGGAGGACTTCCTTGCTGAAGCACTTGCGAACAAGGAGGCCAAGAAGAAGATGAGCAGCAGCAATGCAAAGGCACTCAATGCGATGAAACAAAAGCTCAAGAAAAACAACAAGCAGTACGAAGACCAGATCCAGAAGTGCAGAGAGCATCCGGAGAGCTTTGAAGAGGATGATGCGGATGACAAGGATGATGATGAAGATGAGGAAGAGGATAGTGACGCAGAGATTGAGGATCCTGAAAAGATGGCCATCGAATCAGATGATGAACAGGATGATGATTCAGACAAGGAGAAGGATGGTGGACACTGGACAACAAAGTTAAGCAAGAAAGATAAGCTGATGGACAAGCAGTTCTTGAAAGACCCAAGTGAAATCACATGGGATATTGTTGATAAGAAGCTTAAGGAGATCGTGGCGTCAAGGGGAAAGAAAGGTACTGGAAGGATTGAGCGCGTCGAGCAGCTAACATTTTTGACCCGTGTGGCAAAAACACCTGCTCAGAAGCTGGAAATCCTTTTTCATGTGATTTCTGCACAGTTTGACGTCAACCCTAGCTTACTTGGTCACATGCCAGTCAAAGTGTGGAAGAAGTGTGTTGATAATATGCTTCTTGTCCTCGACATACTCCAACAATATCCTAACATTGTGGTAGACACCACAGTGGAGCCTGATGAGAAGGAAACTCAAAAAGGTGCAGACTACAATGGAACAATCCATGTTACTGGTGATCTGGTTGCGTTCCTGGAGAGACTGGACTCTGAATTTTTTAAGACTTTACAGTGTACTGATCCTTATACAAAAGATTATGTTCTGAGGCTTAGGGAGGAACCCCTGTTTTTGGTGGTTGCACAGAATGTCCAAGATTACCTGGAAAGGGTTGGAAACCTCAAAGCTGCTGCGAAGGTTGCACTGCGTCGTGTTGAACTAGTCTACTACAAACCTCAAGAAGTTTATGATGCAATGAGAAAGCTGGCTGAGCAGACTGAGGACAGTGTGGAAGATGGTGATGACGAGGCTGGTGATGAGCATCAAGCAGCGGATGACTACGGGGGACCACCACCATTTGTTGTGATTCCTGAGGTTGTTCCCAGGAAGCCTACATTCCCAGAGAGTGGCAGAACTTTGATGGATGGATTAATGTCATTAATTTACAAGTTTGGAGATGAAAGGACCAAAGCACGTGCAATGCTGTGTGACATATATCATCATGCAATCTCTGATGAATTTTCAGTTGCTCGTGACCTTCTTTTAATGAGTCATTTGCAAGATGGTGTTCAACTTATGGACATATCGTCACAGATCTTATTCAATAGAGTCATGGCCCAGCTGGGGCTGTGTGCTTTCAAGGCTGGTTTGATAACTGAAGCTCATAGTTGCTTGACTGAGCTGTACTCTACTGGGAGGGTGAAAGAATTGCTTGCGCAAGGAGTGCAACAAAGCAGATACCACGAAAAAACTCCGGAACAGGTAAATCTTCTCCTCATGCAAATCACCCTGTTTACATGCTGGACGCTTGACTCTAATCACACATGGCTCGAATTTTAAAAAAATATATTCATAGTTGGAAATTTGTCACTGCAAATTTGAGTGTATAATTGAGTATCGACTATCTTTTAGTTGATTATGTTTGTATTAATGCTGTCTTCTTTTATTAACCTTGTCACAATAACTAATGCTTTTCTTACACCGTAGTTTCTTGTATTCATTGCAGTATTTTTATTTTCTCCATATTGGTATGTTTTTATGTTTGATTGATACGGATCTAGGTATCCCAGTGTTACCGATTGGGTTTTATTAGATCAGTTAAATTGCACTTTACTGTTTTTGAATTATATCCATTTAAGAGTGAAATGCATGGCCGGTTCTTGATCTTGTTTGAGGGTGCCATCTAGGTCCCTGATCTCGTATTTTGCATATTGAGGTCCCTAAACTTGTTAAGTGGTTCACTTGAGGTCCAAATCTCTCTTATTAGTGTTAATCCACTTGTTCTGCGTGTTTGAGACATTCATCTCACCCAATTTTGTGAACTCACAATTTGTATTACTATCTAGCCCACTCCAGAACAAAAAGGAAAATATCAAACGGACTCCTTGTGCTTCCTAAATGAGATTAACATTTTTGTTTTGACATTTTTTTTCTACTTTTCATGACCTTAATATTAACACAAATTCAGAGTTTATACTCATATAACTTTCATGAAGACACTATATGGATATTTGGACCTCGGGTGAACCAATTAGAAAGTTTAGGGACCTGAATATGTAAATTAAGAGTTCAGTGACCTAGATGACAAGAACAATTTCGAGGACCGGCCATGCACTTTTTTCCTTTAAAGAATAACTTTATTTGGCATGGTTATGTACGAGGAAAGACATGTTGTGTTTTTGTGATTATCTTTGCTAATGATTGAGCCACTCCAATTCCTGCAGGAAAGACTTGAGAGGAGAAGGCAGATGCCGTACCATATGCATATAAACCTTGAACTGTTGGAAGCCACACACTTGATTTGTGCAATGCTGATTGAGGTCCCCATTATGGCTGCTAGTACTTATGATAGACGGAGGCCTATGAGCAAGACATTCCGCAGGCTTCTCGAAGTGAGTGAAAGGCAGACTTTTATTGGCCCGCCAGAGAATGTGCGAGATCATGTGATGGCTGCCACAAGAGCCCTCAATAAAGGTGACTACCAAAAGGTTTTCAGTGTAATAAGTTCGCTTGAAATCTGGAAGCTTTTGAGGAACAAGGAGCAAGTTCTTGAGATGTTGAAGCTTAAGGTCAAGGAGGAAGCCCTGAGAACTTATCTCTTCTCTTATTCATCTTGCTATGAGTCCTTGAGCCTTGACCAACTCACTACCATGTTTGACCTTACTGAGCCACATGCTCACAGCATTGTTAGCAAGATGATGATGCAAGAAGAGCTTCATGCCACCTGGGACCAGCCAACAAAGTGCATTGTTTTCCACAGTGTTGATCAAACTAGGCTTCAGGGATTACTCTTTCAGATGGCAGATAAGCTCTCAGTCCTTGTGGAGAGCAATGAGAGGGCTTATGAGGCTAGAACTGGAGGTACTCTTGAGGGGTTACCACCCAGGCGCAGGGGTGATGGTCAGGACTCATCCAACTTGGGAAGGTGGCAGGATAACTTTGTTTCATCTCAAGGGCGGCAGGGTGGTAACAAGTTTGGGTATGCCGGAGGCAGAGGCGGAGGCTCCGGACAGGGTGGTGGGTATCAAAAGGACAGGGGAGGCCAGGGTTCCCGCGGGGGCCATGGTGGCTCACGGTTCCAAGATGGAAGGGGTCGCAATCAGTATGGTTCAAATGCGAGAGGTGGTGGTGATGGTAGTGCACGCATGGTGAGCCTGAACAGGGCTGGTAGAGCTTAGAAGGATAATACTGAGAGATACTTCTAAGCCCCAGGTTTTACCGCAGGGTCTCACGAGTTTTGAGGCTCTGCTCTTTCCATAATTTAGAACCTTTAGCAAGTTCTATCCTTGTTTACTATATTTCGTTGTAGCCTTTGAATTCAAGTATCTTTGGGATACTCGAGACTAAGGGATACTACTCCGATTTGTGTTGGGGTGAGGACTGTGTTTGTGCTCACTCCTATATTTGATGTTGACTATTTTGCATTTAAGTACTATGGTTACCTATTTATTCTGGCTGTGTTGAATCGTGAGAATTCATGGGATAGCAACCTGTAGATGCGTAATATGTTCAATCTGTTTGAGGCTGAAGAAGCGAAGTTTTCTGACCGGTGCTCAAATGAAAACGTCGGCATTGTACCGTAAAGGCTGCTGATGACAAAGCTGTGTAAATGCACGCTTCTTGGCCGATGTTACTGCCTTTTGAACGTTTGCATATTGAGCAGCGGCCATATCCAACCGAGCAGTCGTTCGGTCTGCAGTCTCTGGCCGCCCGCAGGCACCGCCGCCGAGGGAGATTGTTGGTGCCTTCTCAACTGTTTCGATAAGAGGATGTAATGACTCAGCAGGTTTCTTCGCGACGTGCTAGGCATGCGATGCGTTTGACTTTGGTGACATGGACAGTTGGACAAGTACGTAGGCGACTCCATGCAGATATATAGTATATATAGTGGTAGTCTGGTAGGTGGGTTACGTGGGTATGTAGATATACCTGAATATCCATGGGATGCTACGCTTGCTCTTTTCGATTCGGTGCTGAATGCGACACCCTCCTATGCATCTCAGGATCTGTCACGTGCCATAATACACCGTTCAAAACGCGAGACTGATCGATTACCTAGCGATCTATTCAGTGATTACAAATGTCTGATATATTTACTTCGCATCACAGGGCCCATACCACCGAGTTTATCCAAGCATCCGTACTACATGTGTTCCCTGACGTTTTTTGGCTAGTCTAGATCACTGATTCACTGTTACCCCTGCAGGAACATTTTTGGTTTCTTAGGTTCAGTGAACAGGGCACAACAGAACTGGGGCACAGAATATACAGCCTTTTCCATGTTGGCAATCGCAGGGCAATTCTTCTCTCTTTCGTACAATGCCTTCTCCCAAATGTTATTATCCTTTTAGCTATCAGTAGTCACATGCATGCATCTGTGTAAATCAGCCCTTTAAATATGTGTGTAAACCTGAATCCTTATCAAACAATGAATGATACAGATATGTGTGTAAACCTGAATCCTTATCAAACAATGAATGATACGTTGGACATGGGACGTTAATGAGATATAGCATGAAGCCAAAATTTCATTAATCTGCTTTAAAAATGCATGAAAAAAGATGCCAATCCAAGTGCCAAAGAAGCGATCCATTTATGCATATTTATGATTGTAGCCAGCTTATCTTTTAATTCAAATACCAAGATTAATTTGGGATGTAGGTGTGGTGGAACCAAGGGGTGAATTACGAATATTACCAATAAACGTATTCTTTGTTTATGTGTTTCAAAGTAATTTCATTGAATTCCAACTATACCCTTTGTTTCATTTTACATTTTCACCTGTAGCTTAATATTTGAAATTCAATGATGAGCAAGAAACTATATGTCCCGCAAAATTGGACCTATATAATATGGCTTGTAGCTCCTTCCTCAATTTTTCTGCATGAAAAAAAACTATAGGATAATTGCTCACAACTAAGCTTGAAGGAACATTTCAGTACTCTAAAAAATGTTGCATTATGGTACAAGGATCATCGAGCATATCATTATTAGTAAACATCTTGTATGATGTCATAATTGGTAAAGAAAAACATTCCGGTAAATTCCAAGCATTTGGAGGACTTTTCTTTCTGACGTCAATATCCTCGGGCACGAAACACAGAATCAATGCATATTGCTGGCTACAGGAATGTCAAATGCTACACAACTCATTGGTCATATAAAATAGGCATGCCATTCATGACCCTTCCTAACATACAACCAATGACTACGTGCACTGACGTAAGCCTCGTCTAGCTATCATTCTTATTCAGCAAACACATGCACACCAGAATCATGGCTTGCAAGTACGGCCAAGCTACACAACTTGATGCGGATACATCAAAATGCAATGGCAACAATTATACAATGCAAAAAACAACATCTGTACCACCACTTGGATCACGTCGAAAAGACCGTTGCACTCATCCAGATTAAAACATGAAATCACATTCCGTACACTTTCATATTTCTAGAGGAAGCCCACCATTTCCCCCCTACTTTTTGGAATTTTCCTTACATTACTACTCCTCCGGCCTAATATGTGTAATGTGTATGACCCTATATCCTAGCCACTCCTCAATCCCTATTTGCTACTCATTAATATCAACTACTAGTTTACCCTGTGTGATGAACTGTACAAATTGGTTGTAGCCTCTTAGGAGGTCAAGGCCGGGAACTTCCATTATCTACAAAAGGGGGATAACCATGAATCCTTGTCAAACAAAACATATGTTGGATATGGGATGCTAATGAGAATAATGAGATATGGAACGAAGCCAAAATTTTCAGTAGTCTGCTTTAGGAATGCATGAACCAAGATGCCGATCCAGTGCCAAAGAAGTGATCCATTTATATGCAAATTAATTTATGATTGTATCTTGAGGCCTGATTTTTTTACATGTATACTTTTGACCAACTGGTCTTTTGACTCAATGCCCACATTAATTTGGGAGGTGGGTGTGGTGAGAGAAAGGGAGAATTTATGAAAATAACTAATAAACATATCCTTTAGCTATATGTTTCAAAGTGGAACTTCATTGAATTCCAACTGTACTCCTTGTTACATTTTACATTTTTCCACCCAACCTAGTTTAATAGTTGAAATTCTAAGCCCTAACGAAATAGTCTATGTTGCACAAAACCATATGTACAGTAAAATTGGACCTGTGTAATAATATATGGTCATGTTGCTCCCTCTTCAATATTGTTTGCAGGAAACAAAACTATGGGATAGCTGCTCACAACTAAACTCGAAGGAGCACTTTAGTACTCTAAACACATGTTGCATTATTGTACAAGGATCATCGAGCATATCAATATTAAACTTCATGTTTAAGAGAGACTGACTCCAACAACATATGCAAAAGGATAGGCAACCGAAATATGCATCTCCAATCGCTACTGTGCACCACGAAACCGGCTCCAACAGATCGTAGGCAAAAAGAGGAGGCATTTTGACTTTGAGGAGGGAGACGATGCAAGTATACACTCCCTCTCTCCTCGAATGCATCTGAGGCAGCGCGGCGGACTGGAGATGGTCAAGGTGGCGGCGTCGGGCGCGGCGCCGCCGTGGCCGGCGCACTCCGCAGCATCCTCCATGTACCCTTCCGTCTTCCGCATTGCCAAGTGTCGTGAGGCAGCGCTGCCCCATTTCCTCAGCCTTTGCCTCGGCACTCTCTGATGACCCTAAGTCCTCCAACCTCCTCCCATCGTTACCCGTCCTCGGCCACGCCGCCTTCCTCCTCCGCGACTTGCAACCTCTGCCCCCGCCGCCGATGCCATGGAGCCTCGTGCCCGCCAAGAGCTGCCCGTCGCCAGCGGCCGTGAGGAGGCGCGGGGCGGGGCAGCGCGCGCACACACACACACAACAACAACAACACACAAACATTTTTTTTGTCGATGTTGGTCCTTACTGACCAATTCCCTCTCTCTCTCTCTCTCACACACACACACACAGAGACACACACAGAGACAAACACACACTCACAGACACACACACACACACAACCGGAGGGAATATCCATTAAGAAAAACCTCAAAGACCTTCATAGGAATTTCTTGAACATCGTGGGTCTAGATACATAATCGTAGATAGTAAGACCCACCGGCCGCTTCTCCCACTGATATATCTGCCCCACCTCCTCGCTCACACAATACAACACACAGGCAACACACCCCACGACAGGGAAGCAGGCTCCACCAGCCTCCATTGCCGGGCCGGGTGTGGTGGAGAAAGGGGTGAGCTTATGAAAATAAATAATAACTAAACATATCCTTTGGCTATATGTTTTAAAGTGGAACACCATTGAATTCCAACTATACGTACTCTTTGTTGCATTTTACATTTTCCACCCACCTTAACTTAATATAGATATCGTGCATTGCGATATTTGATCATCCAGCAAACCTTAAGTATTTTTCCTCACTGCCAGTCTTCAGTTACTGATAGCCTGCACAATGATATTGTGGGGAATGATTTTTTGCACTTGTACAATCGTGCTAGATACGTTCTGTTAAGAGAAATCGTGTGTGATATACACTGTCACATGTAAAACTGGTGCTTTTCTGGCGTAAGACACTTTTTAATTTCTTAGATTTAAATTAGTGATCACAGATTGTAACTGAAGACTGGCAGTTCATGCCTCAAATCTTGCTTTAACCAACATTGCCCCTTTTCACTGATACATGTGCATATATTTTTTTTTGAATGAACATATGTGCACATATCTCTGTCGACGATTGATCGACACCATTAATTAGTTCCCGAGCATGGAAACTTGCTGCTGTGTTTGTATCAGGTGGAGCAGGGACGATCCATGGGACGTGAAGAAGCTGCAGGTGCCTGGCTTTGCATGGAAAGAGACAACAGAGGCAGTGATGAGGCACTACATTGAACTACTGACGGGTCCTACATCGAGAACAGCGAATCAGCAATGGTGCGGCACTCCCAGAATGATGATCTAGGTCTGGGACCCCGCCACGCTAAAGAGCTCTTCTACCACCTGGAGAAGGTGCTCGCCAGGGAGCCGGGTCAGGCCGATGGTAGAAGTGAACCCTCAGGTATTAGCAAAGCAAGACACACAGACCGACACCGCATGCATGCTCTTTGTGGAAATTGTATCACATAAATAATCAATCCTTTCTTTTGACTCATCGGTTACCACTGAATACTGATCACTGGATTTTTGCGTGCAGGGTGTGACCAAAGGCGTGGCGGTGGAAGGCCTGATCTCCGCCATGGGCGCGCCGTGGTGACGCGCCGGACTTTGTCCTGTGCGTGGGAGAGGACGAGAGCGTGTTCGAGGCACTAGCTGGCGCGGTGGAGGACGAGTGGACGACGACAAGGCGCCGCTCCTGCTCCCCGCGCCCGCGTCGTCCTGGCCGGTTCGGCGGTCTCCTCCTGCTGGTCCCGGGCAGCGTGGCATATTTGAGATCATCATCAGTCATGTGAATGAATCGGACTGATAGAGTGTGTATCGCCGATCGTCGCGTTGAAGAGAGTAAAGATCGTAACTATCGTCGTAGCTAGCCGATCGTGGTTTTGAAGAGAGTAAAGCTCTCAGAAACAATAATAGACAGTTTTCACCGTTATCTTTACTGTTCTTCTTAATTATATATGTTGTGTAGTGTACACAAAGGTACGTAAGGAACTGCATGTAGATATATATATACTACCAGTAGGTGGATAGAATAGATAGCCATCCCATGCGTACGTGATCGATCGAGGCCGCGCTCACTCGGCTTTTTGGATGCGTCAGTGTCGAACTATCCATCTTAGGATCTCTCCTTTTCCTTGACCGGGATCGAGTGCCGTCATGCCGATCAAGTCATGAGAAGTGTCAAGAGGGACCGTCGAAGACCTGGTTACCTGGGATATCTGAATAGTGATTAGGGGATCGGTTGCTGTTGTGCCTGCAGTGCCGATCCATGCTTATTTCTCGTTCCCCTCGTTTGCAACTGCTGGATAGTACACTATGCAAACCGATCTATATGGATTTCCTCTTGTTTAGTACGGCAACGTAAAGCAGACTTTGTTGGGAACAGGCCAAGCAGCAGTTTCCTCAGTTTCTTTGATGCGGCCAGCCGGCCAACGTCCTCTTTGCTCATCAGCCTCATCTATATATATCCATTGTGCCAGCGTCTTCAGGTCTATCTATCTATCTATTCCAGAGGCTTTAGCAAAATCCACAAGACCAGATCGACATCTAGCTTGCATAACGACGTAGACAAGCAAGGAAAATTACGAGTGCGGTTTACGGTGCTCACATTGATCTTGCTAATGTTATAACACGCACGGGAATTAGGAGTACGCGGAGTCAGGAATCAGGAGAACAGTTTTAAGCGGAGAGGACGGGCAATATCATTTTCTGCCTACAGAAATGACAAACACTACACACCTCATTGGTCATCGAAAACAGACATGCCATTCACGACCCTTTCTAACACACAACCAACGACTACATGCATTGACATAAGCCTCGTCTAGCTATCATCCTTATTCAGCAAACACATACACACCACACACGGGACTTGCAAGCAGTGGCGGAGACTGTGCGTGCGTGCGTGTGTGTGTGTGTGTGTGCAGGGTGTGCGTGTGTGTGTGTGTGTGTGGGGGGGGGGGGGGGGGGGGGGGGGGTGTATCGAGCAGGGGCCAGGCCCGGGGGGGGGCATCATATTGTCCTGCGCGAGCTACCGACCACCTCCTCGCCCATCCCCCTCCTCCTCCTCCAACCCCGGTAGGCCGCTCCCGTCGCCTCGTCCGCCGCCCCTCCAACCACCCCCGCCTGTCGCCCCCACTAAATTATGGACTTTGACGCCTCACCGCCTGCCCGGCCAACCGCCGTCGCGCTAACTCGTCCGATTCAAACTCCCCCACCCCTTCTCCGCCCACCGTCAGCAGCCACCACTGCGGCCAGCGGCGCCCCTGCCTACATAGTGCCGCCCACTGCCGGCTGGCCTTCCTCCCGTTTCTATGTCCGGTGGGACGAGGATGAACTCCGGGGATACAAACCCTCGCAGCTAATAGATTCTACAGAGCCGACGACAGAGATCAACAAAGAAGGAATCCCAGCATGTCTGCGTTCTGGGCGTGGTGAGGAAGAAGAACGGGCCGTGCAATCGATGGATTCCGCCAAGCCCCCCTATCGATGGAATTTCTTAGAGGAACCCTTCTTTAATCTCTCCACTAATGATAGACTTAGCAAGCAGGCCATCCTAATTAACTAACCGTGAGCCCATGGTGTGCCACAATATCAAGCCCAATTAGCTCAGGCCTTGCTGTAATTCCAAACAAGCAGGGGGCACGGCTATTCCGCGTGCCCACGCAGACGCGGACGCGTGCTTTCGGCCGACAAACCTGCTATCCCAACTTACTTTCCAAATTTGGGCACACGAGAGCACTTTGCACGTACAACTAGAAGTCGGTTCCTCACCCCGTCCTCCACCGATGCAATTTTTCTTACCCCTTGCGAAAACAGCCTACGTGCATGCAGGCCCCACCGTACCAGGCTGCGCCCATACACAACAAAGATGTTTCCATGTTTCATAAGTTTAAGAGCAAGTTTGTTTCGTAAGTTTGAGAATAAGTTCCAATATAAGTTTGATTCGTAAGTTTGATTAAAAACAAAGTATCGATTGGTCTGTGGTTTATAGTTTCTACATAAGTTTGTGTAAGGATCGTGTGACCGAAAGGGGGGGGGGGTGAATCGGTGCACTCTAGAATCTATTTCCAAACACTTACACCCAAACAACTCCTAGCAAGTAGTTCTAGTAACAAGGTAAAGCACACTAAGGAGTATCCTTAACCTATATAGCTAGTGCATATAGATAACACAATCACACTACACTAGCAACCTAGCACAAGATAGATATATAGCGGAAGACTTAAGCTAGGCAAGGCAAGGAACAAGATAACTAGAGACAAGGCAACCAAGATACTAGGCACACTAAGTAGAGTCCTTAGAGCTATTAGATAGGCTATAACAAGTAACCACACGAGCAAGTCAATCAAGCAAACCTAGTGAAGCTAGTAGGTACCAAGGTAAACACACAAGCAAAATAAGAGCACAACTCAAGTACTACAAGCAATCATATGAAGTGCGATAAGTAAATGCGAGTAGTAAAGGAGAAGGGATAGAGAATGCTCATGATGTTTTCCCGTGGTCTCGGAAGGATGGCGCTTTCCCCTACTCCACGTTAGGTCACTCCCGCCGGAGTCTCGACCCCGTCCCTCCGCTCGATGGCGATCCCTCCTAGAGCACACTTCACCCTCCGAGTGAAGTCGCGGGCACGTCCCGCCGGGCTCGATCCCGGGTACTCTTCCGGAGGTAAGGCTCCGCACTTGATGCGTGTCAAAGGGCGCTCCACTAGTGATGCTTCTTTCGCACGGGAAGCTCCAAGACCGTGTACAAACTTGTGTTGACTTCCACAATCTCCTTGGACAGCTCAACACCGACGCCTAACCGGTCTAGGCCTCGCCATAGACCAAGAGTAACAGCCCTAGATGACTCTCTCAAGCCCACACTAGCCTAGAGATCAAAGGATGCAACTTGCTACTCTCTCAAGCACTAGGATCACTCCAAATCCTTCTCAAGTGCTTCTCACTTCTTCCTCTTGGCTTCTTGGCAGCACCTCCCCTCTTTCCTGGGTCCAAGAGCAACTCAAAGGGGCGAGCAACCAGCTATATATAGTCCACCAACCTCAAACTAGCCGTTGCCAAAAAGTGCCCAGAAACCAAGTCACCGTAGGGTTCACCGTATGATACGGTGACCCTACGGTGACTGTTCGTCGTCTGCCAGAGGCAACTCCATCTCTGGACTTCCATCTTCAGGTATCACCGTATCATACGGTGACCCCCACCGTATCATACGGTGGCTTCATCTTCTTCAGCTTCCAGCAACTGCCAACTCTCTGGAAACCATACGGTGACCACCATATCATACGGTGACACCTTCACCGTATCATACGGTGACCTCTGTCTTCAACTGCCAGATCTTCCTCTTCTCTGGACTTCTCTTCTCGCAGTCACCGTATCATACGGTGACCGGCACCGTACCATACAGTGGCTTCTTCTCTTTTCTGCCAGAAACTCTTCTTCACAGGTCTTCTTCTGCTGCAGTCACCGTATCATACGGTGACTGGCACCGTATCCTACGGTGGCTTTGCTTCTGCTGGAACTCGACCATTTCTTTGATCCTTGCTTCCAACATCTTCAAACTTGGTTCCTTCAAGCCTCTTCTGCCACTCTAGCCCCTGAGAGACTCACCATGCATCCCATGATCTCTATAACTAGTGTGTACTAAGAGAACCACCTCGAACCCTCTTGATAGTCCGGTTTTTCCTATGGACTCAAGCTAACATCTAACCAAGCAACACCCGCTTGGATCTAGCATGTCCTTAGCCTTGATCCATATCTTCTCCGCGACTCCATCAAGTCCGTTCTTGTGTAGATGAAGGCAACCAATCATCCTTGTCAATAAGTTCATGGTGTATTGGCGTTCACCACCAACGGACGGAGCTTTCTTTGTATATGACCTATAAGATCTCACAAAGAGTGTTAGTCACATTCATGGTTCTCATCCTATCACCAAAACATTCATACCTTGGGGTTTCCCTAGCTCCAATGGTCATGAAGCTTACAATCTCCCCCTTTTTGGTGATGGATGACAACCATGATAAAAATGATCGAGAGGATAAAGAATATAATGACAAAAGCCAAGATAAAAGCGCAACTCGATCAAGACACTAAAACAACAAGTATATGATAGAGAGATAGTTACCTTGTTGATTAGGTCGAGGCAAGTCATAGCTCAAAAGAAGTCACAAGTTAGAGCAAAAACTCATATCACAAGTGAAGGAAGCACAAGGAGCTATGACATGCAAAGGTTGCAAGGGGTTTACCTTCATACTTACTTTGTAGAATTCCGCTCCCCCTTGACAAGTGCACCAATCTCAAGATTGTGTGAAGATCGATCATCTTGATCACTTGATCTTCATTCGTACAAACTCCCCCTTGAGGTGATATCTCCTTCTCTTCCAAGATATCTTGCAACTCTTCCACTTCTCATACTCGATCATTTAGCTTCAAAGCTTTCTCCCCCTTTGGCATCTATCACTCCAAAAAGAGTCTACCAAGGAAGAAAAAGTTAGTGGAAAATGTATGAGATGAGTGGGAAAAAGAGTTACTTGATTTGGCGTGAAGCTCCCCCTTGATCCGAAAATCTCCATCTCCTCACCAAGTATCCCTACACACATTCTCAAAAGAATATTGTCTTGAAGAACATAGGGGTTAGTTGATGATGATGGAAATGTATGAACCCTTAGACTTTGAGCCGCGCAAGTGGATTTAACCTTGGAGCTCAAAAATCATGGTTCAATGGGCATGAAGCTCATATAGCATTGCTATAAATTCATCATAGGAGGTCATATACTCATATTGTGAATAAGCAACTCCCCCTAGATGGGTGCTCGGCGCCGAGACACTTATGCAAGGATGCATGATCAAATGCAATGATAAGTGTACAATGCATGATGCTATAAAGGTAAAACAAGAGAAAGCTAAGAGCGAAGTTACCAATCAACAAGTTTGAGCCCTCCATGAGTTTCATCACAACGAGCCATTCTTCAAAGCCTCGGGAGCCAAGTGCCACCAATCCCAAGCTTAACCCATGCTCATTGCTATCTCAAGAAGGTTAGTCGTCGGTCCTACAAAACAAGAAGAACACACAAAAACAACAACACAAACAAACACAAACAAGGTATATATACATATATACAAATGTAAGCTCAAAGGATATCAAGTGAAGTCGGAGAGGTCGAGAACATTAAGTTCTCCCCGGAGCTTACAAAAGGTCTTCTTGTCAAGTGGCTTGGTGAAGATGTCCGCCAATTGTTCATGAGTCCGAACACCAATCAATTCAATATCCTTCTTGGCCACATGATCTCGAATGAAGTGATGCTTGACTTCAATGTGCTTGGCATGGCCGTGATCACCCTTGTTGAGAGCCATATTGATAGCACTTTCGCTATCACAATAGAGAGGTACTTGCCCATAAGATAATCCATAGTCCAATAGGGTTTGCTTCATGTATAGGAGTTGAGCACAACAAGCACCGGCCGCCAAATATTCCGCCTCCGCCGTAGAGATAGCCACACAATTTTGTTTCTTGGAACTCCATGAGATGAGTGATTGTCCAAGAAATTGGCATCCACCGGAGGTACTCTTTCTACTCACTTTGCATCCGGCGAAGTCCGAGTCCGCATACCCAACAAGTCCAAAGTCCGAGCCTTTTGGATACCAAAGGCCCATTGTAGGAGTGCTCTTGACATACCTAAGAATTCTTTTCACGGCACTCATATGGGACTCCTTGGGGTTAGCTTGATAACGAGCACAAAGGCACACACTAAACATGATATCTGGTCTAGATGCGGTAAGGTAAAGAAGTGAACCAATCATAGAACGATAGAGTTTAGGATCCACCGGTATACCTTTTACATCCACATCAAGAGGGACACTTGTAGCCATAGGTGTGTCGTAGGACTTGGAGCCTTCCATGCCGAACCTCTTTAGAAGATCCCGTGTGTACTTCTCTTGGTAGATGAACGTGCCCTCCTTCATTTGCTTGACTTGAAAACCGAGAAAGACATGAAGTTCACCTATCATAGACATCTCAAACTCTTTCTTCATAAGAGCACGGAACTCATCATTATAGATCTCGTTAGTGGAGCCATAGATGATATCATCAACATAGATTTGACAAACAAAGAGATCATCACCAATATGCTTAGTAAAGAGAGTGTCGATACTACCGATCTTGTAGCCCTTGGTGATGAGATGATCTCGAAGTCGTTCATACCATGCTCTTGGTGCTTGTTTGAGTCCGTAGAGAGCCTTCTTGAGCTTGTACACATGGTCCGGATGCTCGGGGTCCTCGAAGCCGGGAGGTTGCTCTACATAAACTTCTTCATTGATTAGTCCATTGAGAAATGCACTTTTCACATCCATTTGGTGAAGTTTAAAATCAAAATGAGAAGCATAAGCAAGAAGTGTTCTTATAGCCTCAAGACGAGCGACGGGGGCAAAGGTCTCGTCAAAGTCGACGCCTTCAACTTGAGAGTAGCCTTTCGCCACAAGTCTTGCCTTGTTCCTCATGATTGCTCCTTCTCATCTTGCTTGTTCTTGAAGACCCACTTAGCGCAATGACATTGGATCGCTTGGGCCGCTTCACCAACTTCCAAACATCATTCCTCTTGAAGTTGTTGAGCTCCTCTTGCATGGATAGCACCCACTTGTGGTCTTTCAAGGCTTCCTCGATCGTCTTCGGCTCTAGGGTAGAGACAAAAGAGAAGTTCTCAACAATGTTAGCTTCATCAACATAATTTGGCTTATATTGACTTCTCCTAGTCTTTAACCCTTGAGAAGGACTCCCAATGATGTGATCACGTGAATGATCTCGAGCAATGGGTTTGTGCTTCCTTGAAGGTTTTTGTCGAGGAGGAGGAGGAGCCGGCGAAGTGTCTTGCGCATCTCTTGCGGCTTGCTCCCGAGAGATGTGAGTGTCTTGTTGTCGAAGAGGTGAACCCGAGCCATCATCTTGAGTTGAAGTAGATTGTGCTTGTTCTTGATTGCTCGGTGAAGCTTGGCTCGTAGATGCATGAGGTAGACTTGATGGCGCTTGTTGCGGTTCACTTGAAGTAGCTTGACTCGTTGCATGTTGCGGTTCACTTGATGGAGCTTGACTCGAAGATGCTTGTTGCGGATCACTTGAAGGTGCTTGATATTGTTTACTTGAGGGAGAGCTTGGATTCTCTTGAGATGTACTCGTAGAAGGTCCATTTGATGAAGTTGTTGAAGGAGGTGTCGGAGGTTCATCTTCACGAGGAATAACTTCACCAATAGGCATGTTCTCCAAAGCTTCTTCCGCGGGTTCATCACCTACAATATGAGAAGAAGGAGGGTCTTCTTGAGACCCGTGAGATTCATCAAATTGCACATCATATGTTTCTTCAACAAAGCCGGTAGAGGTGTTGTAAACCCGATAAGCCTTAGCCGAGCCCGAGTAGCCGACAAGAATGCCCACATCGGTCCTCTTCTCGAACTTGCCAAGTCTTTCCCTCTTCTTGTAGATGTAGCACTTGCAACCAAACACCCGGAAGTAGGCAACATTCGGTCTTCTCCCAACAATCACTTCATATGGGGTCTTGTTTAGCAACTTGTGAGGAAAGATCCGGTTGGAGGTGTAGCATGCGGTGTTGATAGCTTCCGCCCAAAACTTCTCCGGAGTGTTGTACTCATCAAGCATAGCACGAGCAAGAGTGATAAGGGTCTTGTTCTTCCTCTCAACAACACCATTTTGTTGAGGAGTATATGTAGCCGAGAATTCATGCTTGATGCCAATCTCATCACAATAGTCTTCAATGATAGAGTTTTTGAACTCCGTCCCATTATCACTCCGAATTTCTTGATGCGATGCCCATACTCATTTTGCACTCTTCTAGCAAACTTCTTGAATATCCCAATTGCTTGTGCCTTGTTCTCAAGAAAGAATACCCAAGTATATCTTGAGTAGTCGTCCACTACCACCAAGCAATAGAGATTCCCACCAATGCTCACATAAGTTGTAGGCCCGAAGAGATCAATGTGTAAGAGCTCGAGAGGTCTTGAAGTTGACAAGAAATTCTTGGACGGGTGAGGTGAAGCCACTTGCTTTCCGGCTTGGCATGCACTACATAGCTTGTCTTTCTCAAAGGTGATATCCTTGACTCCTCTCACTAGCTTGTTCTTCATTACACGCTTGAATTGACCCATACCAATGTGAGCAAGCCTCCGATGCCATAGCCAACCTAGAGCGGACTTAGTGAAGAGACAAGTGCTAGGGGCAACAATGTTAGTCTCAAAATCAACAACATATAGATTATTATGACGAAAGCCCTTGATAGTGAGACCCATAGCATCATTATGAAGAACCACCCCATTAGCATCAAAGTTACAAGAAAAGCCAAGATCACATATTTAAGCAACGGATAGAAGATTGAAGTTTAGGGACTCAACAAGCAATACATTAGAGATAGAGAGGTCATTTGAGATAGCCACCTTACCAAGACCTCTCACCTTGTGCTTGGAGTTGTCGCCAAATGTGACCTTGTCATGATCTTCATTTTCTTCCAAGTTGGTGAAGATGGATGAAGTACCGGTCATGTGTTGAGTGCAACCACTATCCAACACCCAATGTTTGCCACCAATCTTGTAGTTCACCTTGGAAGTAGCCATCAAGCAAAGAGGAGGATTAGTATCATGAGAATCAATTGACATATCAGTTACCTCTTGCTTGCTCTTGATGTAGGCCATAGGAACTCCATTTAGAAAATCCAAGTCCAATGCATCCAAGGTGTCAATCATTGCCTTGGTGACTCCATTGTGTCTCCACTTACTCCGATCATATCCCAAGTGTACAACATGAGTTCCAAGATGAATACCTTGAAACCTTCCCACTTCTCCACTAACATTGAAGTACTCAAGAATGTTGTAGATTTGATTCTCATAGGATAGTGCCATCAAGATCATGTCCTTGAGAGTCATCCCACTAATATCATCATTGAGATCATTTAGAATGTGGACCTTCCTATTGTATGGTAGCATAGAGATCACCGTGTGAATAGCATGCTCATCACTAATCTTGTCTTCACCTTCAAAAGAGTTCACTCTAGCCACCAACACAAGAAGTCTCTTCCAACAATCAAGCCAAGACTCCCCATCTCTCCTATAGAACACATCATACATGTCAAAAAGGTGATAGTGAGGCCGATCGGCAAGATCCGGCTCATACAAGATGTAGTATTATTCAAAGAGGGATGGCAAGACTTCTCTCTTCATGTGATATTCCTTGATAGGCTCCGGCTCATCATCACTATCACTTGAATAGTCATCATCACAATAGAAGACGGGAACTCTATCATCTTCTTCTTCTTCCTCATCATCACTTGGGGTCTTGAATGTGTTAGAGAGCAAAGAGCGAGCTCTTCTTCTTGTGACAATCTCAATGACTTGCTCAATAGAGTATGACTCAAGCTCAAAGCTCTCAAACTCAATGTGATTACCATACTTGTCCTTTGAAGAGCATCAAGAAACCTCCTAAGACCTTGACCCTTGGTGACTATCCAAAGCTTGTTCTCATTTATCCTCTTGATGAGAGAATCCATCCGAAGAGCAAACTCAATAAGATCTTCATTCGGCTTCATAGAGATGTGGTCCAACTCATCACATAGCTTGAGATATCCATCCTCTTGATCCCGAGAAGAAGAACCTTCACCAACACGAGATGATGATTGAGCTTGAGGTAGAGGTTGAGCTTCAATGTGTTGATCTTCACTTGCATGAGAGATATCCTTGCCCTTCTTGATATCCTCCTCAAGAGAGGAGAGAATAGCAACCACCTCATCATAGGGCATGTTCACAAACTCATCCACTCGAGCAAAAGCAAGAATACCAAACCGCGAGAGTGGTAGAGAGCGGATAAGCTTCTTCACAACATGCTTGTGCATAATAGATGGGTAGCCTCTTGTCATGAGTTTCCTAGCAAGAACATACAAGCGAGAAGCAAAGTTAGTGATATCCTCATCATCATTCAAAACAAGCTCATCATACTCATCACGCACATCATAGTAGGAAATGCCATTAAGCACACAATCATAAGGCTCAATCAAGGTAGAGGCGATGGAAGTGTTAGAAACGTCATCATGAGTGGACTCCATTTTCCCACACGCAATCCCGGTCACGACTCAAGGCGGTAAAGCCCTAATAATGAGCACTTGGCTCTGATACCACTTGTAAGGATCGTGTGACCGAGAGGGGGGGGGGGGTGAATCGGTGCACTCTAGAATCTATTTCCAAACACTTACACCCAAACAACTCCTAGCAAGTAGTTCTAGTAACAAGGTAAAGCACACTAAGGAGTATCCTTAACCTATATAGCTAGTGCATATAGATAACACAATCACACTACACTAGCAACCTAGCACAAGATAGATATATAGCGGAAGACTTAAGCTAGGCAAGGCAAGGAACAAGATAACTAGAGACAAGGCAACCAAGATACTAGGCACACTAAGTAGAGTCCTTAGAGCTATTAGATAGGCTATAACAAGTAAGCACACGAGCAAGGCAATCAAGCAAACCTAGTGAAGCTAGTAGGTACCAAGGTAAACACACAAGCAAAATAAGAGCACAACTCAAGTACTACAAGCAATCATATGAAGTGCGATAAGTAAATGCGAGTAGTAAAGGAGAAGGGATAGAGAATGCTCATGATGTTTTCCCGTGGTCTCGGAAGGATGGCGCTTTCCCCTACTCCACGTTGGGTCACTCCCGCCGGAGTCTCGACCCCGTCCCTCCGCTCGATGGCGATCCCTCCTAGAGCACACTTCACCCTCCGAGTGAAGTCGCGGGCACGTCCCGCCGGGCTCGATCCCGGGTACTCTTTCGGAGGTAAGGCTCCGCACTTGATGCGTGCCAAAGGGCGCTCCACTAGTGATGCTTCTTTCGCACGGGAAGCTCCAAGACCGTGTACAAACTTGTGTTGACTTCCACAATCTCCTTGGACAGCTCAACACCGACGCCTAACCGGTCTAGGCCTCGCCATAGACCAAGAGTAACAGCCCTAGATGACTCTCTCAAGCCCACACTAGCCTAGAGATCAAAGGATGCAACTTGCTACTCTCTCAAGCACTAGGATCACTCCAAATCCTTCTCAAGTGCTTCTCACTTCTTCCTCTTGGCTTCTTGGCAGCACCTCCCCTCTTTCCTGGGTCCAAGAGCAACTCAAAGGGGCGAGCAACCAGCTATATATAGGCCACCAACCTCAAACTAGCCGTTGCCAAAAAGTGCCCAGAAACCAAGTCACCGTAGGGTTCACCGTATGATACGGTGACCCTAGTCACCGTATCATACGGTGACTGTTCGTCGTCTGCCAGAGGCAACTCCATCTCTGGACTTCCATCTTCAGGTATCACCGTATCATACGGTGACCCCCACCGTATCATACGGTGGCTTCATCTTCTTCAGCTTCCAGCAACTGCCAACTCTCTGGAAACCATACGGTGACCACCGTATCATACGGTGACACCTTCACCGTATCTTACGGTGACCTCTGTCTTCAACTGCCAGATCTTCCTCTTCTCTGGACTTCTCTTCTCGCAGTCACCGTATCATACGGTGACCGGCACCGTACCATACAGTGGCTTCTTCTCTTTTCTGCCAGAAACTCTTCTTCACAGGTCTTCTTCTGCTGCAGTCACCGTATCATACGGTGACTAGCACCGTATCCTACGGTGGCTTTGCTTCTGCTGGAACTCGACCATTTCTTTAATCCTTGCTTCCAACATCTTCAAACTTGGTTCCTTCAAGCCTCTTCTGCCACTCTAGCCCCTGAGAGACTCACCATGCATCCCATGATCTCTATAACTAGTGTGTACTAAGAGAACCACATCGAACCCTCTTGATAGTCCGGTTTTTCCTATGGACTCAAGCTAACATCTAACCAAGCAACACCCGCTTGGATCTAGCATGTCCTTAGCCTTGATCCATATCTTCTCCGCGACTCCATCAAGTCCGTTCTTGTGTAGATGAAGGCAACCAATCATCCTTGTCAATAAGTTCATGGTGTATTGGCGTTCACCACCAACGGACGGAGCTTTCTTTGTATATGACCTATAAGATCTCACAAAGAGTGTTAGTCACATTCATGGTTCTCATCCTATCACCAAAACATTCATACCTTAGGGTTTCCCTAGCTCCAATGGTCATGAAGCTTACAGTTTGTTTCATATAAGTTGGAATAAGTTCGAATAGAAGTTTATTTTCGTAAGTTTTAGAATAAGTTACAATATAAACTGGATTCGTAAGTTTGATAAAAAAATCTCTATCCGAGTTTGGTTCATAGTTTGTACACAAGTTTGTTTATAACTTACAGAGAGCAAAGGGTGGAAAAAATTGAATACGTGAATAGATGACAACGTGGGTGTGGGATGCTGACCAGCACGTGCATGGACCCCATGCCTGCCTCATGCAACGCGCACGGTCTGCTGCATGCAGCTGACGTAACAAGGCAGCTGAGGTGGGTGCACGCGCACGGTCTGCTGCATGCAACTGACGTTGAAGTTGCATCCCGTCATGCGTGGATGCGTGAGTTGCTCCCCGAGTGCTCACGTGCGATAAAGGAATTTCGATCATTCTACTTCGACAATTCAACTTCCCCTTGGTCTTTAGCGTCGCCGCCGTTGTCATAACTCATCCCCTAGCCTCTAGCCGCTACTTCACCAAAGTTCCAAGCTGGCAAGCTGCAGCTACTGAAACGGCCGTTGTCATAACTCATCCGCTAGCCTCTAGCCGCTACCTCACGAAACTTCCAAGCTGGCAAGCTGCGGCTACTGAAACGTATCTTTAGGGTTTCCCCAGCCTTCCTAATCTCAGTTTGTCCTAGGACTACTCTGTTCGGGGGAGTGTTGCTTATATGACCGGCGTTTATAGTTATACTAAGAGATTACATAGGTGAAGAGATGACTTTTTGTGAAATTACAGGGTGGTTGATATTGAAAAAATATCAGTTACAATGATATTCTTGAATATTAAGATCTGGTCAGCTAAATTCAAGTTAATAATGTTCTTTTGCCGTGGTAAATATATGATACTACCTTTGCTGTCCTATGTTGGTATAAGTAGACAATCATTTCTTTTAGGATCCTTTAAGAAAAACCATACAGCCCTCAACTGGTTAAACTTTAACAACCGAGGGTTTAGATGCATAATAACATATCTCCCAGACTTCCACTGATATATCTGCTGCCCCCACCTCTTCCTCCACGCTCACACACGACACAGGCAACTTTTTTTGTTGACGTTGGTCAAAAGTGAACCTTAGAGGGTATCCTTTAAGGAAAAACAAAATCCTTTCATTCAATAAACTTTGATGCATCACAACATAGCCCGCACCGGCCGCTTCCCCCGCTGTCCGCTGATACATCTGCCCCCAACCCCTCCTCCTCGCTCACACAGGGAACAGATCGAGTGACCCCATTGCCGGGCCCCATATCCAGCCACCACCTCCCTCCTGCCATGCAAGGAAGCTCGTGCTCCTCACTTGCCAGCCCCTCCATGGCGCCGCCGCTGGCACCGCCCGTCCCCGGCGCCGCCGACGAGCCACCGGCGCGCCGCATCGTGGTGGCCCACCGGCTCGCCCTCCGCGCGGCGCCGGACCCCTACTCGCCGTTCGGCTTCGCCTTCTCCCTCGACCCCGACGCGCTCCCGCTCCAGCTCTCGCGTGGCCTTCCGGCGGCGGTCACCTTCGTCGGAACCCTGCCCGCCTCGGCCGCCGCCGCCGTCCCCTCCGACGAGCTCGACGACTACCTCATGACGAACTTCTCCTGCCTCCCGGTGCAGCTCGACAGCGCCACGCACACCGCGTTCTACGACACCTTCTGCAAGCGCTACCTGTGGCCGCAGCTCCACTACATGCTCCCGCTCGCGGCGTCGCCCGGCGACCTCTGCTTCAGCGACGCCGCGTACAGGGCCTTCGTCTCGGCGAACCGGCGGTTCGCCGACCGCATGATCGAGGTCCTCTCCCCGGACGACGGCGACCTCATCGTCGTCCACGACTACCACCTGTGGGTGCTCCCCACGTTCCTCCGCCTCAGCTGCCCGCGCGCCGCCGTCGGGTTCTTCCTCCACTCGCCGTTCCCCTCCGCCGACATCTTCCGCGCCATCGCCGTCCGCGAGGATCTCATCCGCGCGCTCCTCAACGCCGACCTCGTCGGCTTCCACACCTTCGACTACGCCGGCAACTTCCTGTCCTGCTGCTCCAGCCTGCTCGGCGTCTCCAGCCGCTGCCACCGCGGCCACATCGGCGTCGACTACCACGGCCGCACCGTGCTGGTCAAGGTCCTCGCCGTCGGCCTCGACATGGTCCAGATCCGAGCCGCGATGGCCTCGCCGGAGACCGTCGCCAAGGCCAAGAAGATCGCCGGCGCGTACCGCGGCAGCAAGCTCATCGTCGGCGTCGACGACGTCGACCGCTTGAAAGGGGTCAACAAGAAGCTCGAGGCCATGGAGAAGCTGCTTGAGAATTTCACGGACTTGCGCGGCCAGGTGGTGCTCGTCCAGATCAACAACTCGCCGCGCAGCCACGGCTGCGACGTCGACGCCGTCCGCGGCCAAATGAACCAGACGCGGAACCGCGTCAACCAGCTCTACGGAAGCGAAGGGTACGACCCGGTGGTCATGATCGACGGGCCGGTGCCCATAAGCCTGAAGCTGGCCTACTACGCCGCCGCCGACTGCTGCGTCGTCAGCGCCCTGCGCGACGGGCTCAACCGGATGTCCGGATCCCCTACTTCTACACGGCGTGTCGCGAGGAAGGCCCCTTGGCCGCCGCCACCGCCGCCGCCGGGCAGAGGACCAGCGTCGCCGTCGTGTCGGAGTTCGTCGGCTGCTCGCCGAAGCTCGGCGGCGCGGTGCGCTTCAACCCGTTCAGCGAGACGGCCGTGGCCGACGCCTTGCACACCGCGCTCACCATGCAGGTGGAGGAGAAGCGGTCGAGGCACACGAGGAACTACAACTACCTGGCCTCCCACGACGTCGTCGCCTGGGCGAACGCCTTCGACGCGAGCCTTCAGCTCGCGTGCCAGGACCACGCGGCAACGAGGTTCGTCGGCCTCGGGTTCGGGATGAGCTACCGCGCCGTCGCGTTCGACGCCGCCTTCAAGAAGCTGGAGACGGAGCACGCCCGTCCCGCGTACCGCGACGCCAAGCGCCGGCTGATTGTACTCTAGCACGACGAACCAAACGGCAAGGTGATTGATCTTCTGAATGAACTGTGCGCCGATCCAAATAATGTCGTCTTCGTCGTCAGCGGCCGGGGTAAGGATCAGCTTGCAGAATGGTTCTCTCCATGCGAGAAGCTCGGCATCTCCGCAGAACATGGTTACTTCACAAGGTACAAAAAATAACTTCGTTTGAGAAATTCTTTTCTGCACTTTCTGCTTTGAGTTAAAGAAGAAACAGTCAAGATTGAGATTTAGTAGATACTAGCGTGCATCGCGATATTGATCATTGTGGGGAACAATTGATTGCACTTGTTCAATCTTGCTAGATATGCTCTATTAAGGGAAATCTTGCCTGATATACTGCCACATGTATATAAAACTTGTGATTTTCTGACGTAAGACACTTTTTATTTTCTTAGATTTAGTGATCACAGATTGTAACTGAAGCTAGACTGGCAGTTCATGCCTCGAATCTAGCTTTGACCAACGTTGCCCCTTTTCACCTATATATATGTGCACATATCTTTTTTGAATGAACATATGTGCACATATCTCTGCCGATTGACCGACGCCATTAGTTACGGATCAGAGAAACTTTCTGCTGTGTTTGTATCAGGTGGAGCAGGGACGATCCATGGGAGGTGAAGAAGCTGCAGATGCCTGGCTTTGCATGGAAAGGGACACTGAGGCCGTGATGAGGCACTACACTGAAACTACCAACGGGTCCTACATCGAGAACAATGAATCAGCAATGGTGTGGCACTACCAGAACGATGATCTAGGTCTGGGACCTCGCGACGCTAAGGCCTCCTTTGGGAGCCCACTTCCCCGCGGGGTTCCCCGCCTTCGCCCGGGGCTGGACGCCCACGCGAAAAGCGGCCCGGGACAGGACACACCGGCCTTTGGGAGCCCGCAGCACGGGGCAATTTGGACCCGGATTCGACCGGTTTCGACGGGTCTGGAAACCTCACCCTCCGACTCCTGGCTGCTGGCCCCGTCACTTCCCCGTCTCGCTCGCCCGACGCCGCCTTCTCCCAGCAACGCCACAGCCGCCGCCGCCTCCCCGACGAAGCGCGCCACTCCGGGATCCTCCCGGCTACGCGCGCCACTCTGGGCTCCTCCAGGCGACGCGTGCCACTCTACGTCGGCCTCCTCCCGGCGACGAGCGTGACGTCGTCTACCTCCCGGCCGCATCTCCGTCAACCAACGAGACGCCAGCCGTGCCCCCATCGACGGCGAACTCCTTGGCCGGCGGCTCTTCGACCAGGGTGACCTCTTTCTCCTTCCCTCCCTCTCTCTCTCTCTCTCCAACTCCATCTCTCGCAGTGATCTAGGGTTACATAAATCCTCCTGGTATTTTCTCTTGATCCGACGAGGAAGCAAGGAGATCGTTACAAGGGAGAAGGTGCAAGAACTCGTAGGCCGTGACGAGGAAGAACCACAATGAGCCGGTGGCCGTGCGTCCCCCATCTTTCTTTCCATCTTGGTATGTTCTCTGTTTGACTGAGTTAGATTTGGAGCAAGTACTCGATGTCCTTGATGAATTGACTTAGATTTCCTGCGGGGACGCTAGAACTCGGTTGATTACCGGGAATAATATTATCAAGAGGATTAATTTTCAGATGGCTCTGTAATTTCAGTTAGTTCCTCTATGCTAGGTAAGTTCTTTTTCTCTAGCCAGATCCCTAGCCCTTTTTGCTTTGATGTCTCTTTATGTTACGGATGGCTCATGAATGTTGTCTTGGCTGAACTCAGCGGGCAGCAGAGGTAGTGCTTGAACTCAGTTGTCTCCCTGTGTGGTTGCGTCAATTTCGATTTGATTGGGCATCCATTTTGATTTGATGCCGAAATGCAGTTTTTTGTTTTCCTGTTTCAACTGTTACAAATTTTTCTATTTAAGTAAGCTGGTAACTTTCTAGTTGGTCTGCAATAATCAAAAACAAAATTTGTTTGGCCTTTCAAAATGACATCAATTGGGTTCAGTTGCAATCCAAGATGCTAATGCTTGTTTCGTGTTACATTTTCTGGGAGACTTGCTGTATAGTACATCTACGACGTTGGGACTACTGCTTTGCCGACAAGCATGCTGACTTGCCCAGGAGATATGCAGTTGTACTAGAATGATGAATACCTTGAGCAGGTAGAAATTGAAAGAATTTTGCTAGCCAACCAAGTGCTACAAGGTAAAGTTGCTAATTTACACTACGCTAAAGTGAACATCCTGGACTTTGTGTCATTTAGCAACCTTGAACTATTCAGTCAGGTTTAGAGCATACAAAAGTAATTATTCCATTTATCAATATGTACAGAATTTCTTTTAGAGGCCATGAACTAATCCTGAACTTCTGATGGTCCCATGCTCACAGGAACATCCACATCGTGTTCCATGCATGGATCAGTTTTGGTGGAAGCTTCCTTCGAGTGGCAATGCAGTTTAACCATTAGTAATCTCAATTTACTAAAAATCAGCTTGGTTGATTTGCGGCAGTTTCTAGTAACTAATGGCTATGGTCTCTTGTGAGTATCTTCAGTCGCTATTTGAAGCGAAGTCGACGCTAGTCTGATATGAAGTTGTGTTGTTGTCTACATTAGCTCTTGTAATCAAGGCTCATGGTGATGAACAGATGTAATTTATTTGATGATATTCGTTTCTTTAGCAATATGTCACTCTATACTTATTTTTATATTTGTGCAAAAAGGTAAATTTTTGTTGGCGGTGGTTATTAAAAATAGCATGTGGTCACGTCATCTTTGTACAACATGGTAATTTTTATTTTTCTGAATTTTTGGAGTTCTTTTCCGATCTTTTCTGAATGTTTTGAAGTTGAAGCACTTTTCGATTTCCCCAAATTTCCGGAGCTTTTTTTTTAAGAAAAAAAATTGTTCCTGCAATTTCCCGTTCTATTCGCCTTCAGCTGCAAAAGACAGCAGAACACCAAAACCAGCAGAGCGGGAGAGTGAGAGGCCCCGGGGAGGCCGGCGGTCATCAGCTGCCAAAGGCACCAGAACACGGCAGGGAAGCGGGGTGCCCAGGGTGGCAGTGCGCAGGGATTTCCCAGACGTGGGAATGGCACCCCGGCTAGTTTGCCCCGTGCACCCAAAGGAGGCCTAAAGAGCTCTTCTACCACCTGGAAAAGGTGCTCGCCAGGGAGCCGGTGTCCGTGACAAGGGGCCGGGTCAGGCAGATCGTGGAAGTGAACCCTCAGGTATTAGCAAGACACACAGACCGACACGGCATGCATGCTCTTTGTGGAGTTTGTATCAATCCGTTCTTTTGACTCATCGGTTACAACTGAATACTGATCACTGGATTTTTGCGTGCAGGATGTGACCAAAGGCGTGGCGGTGGAGGGCCTGATCTCCGTCATGGCGCGCCGAGGTGACGCGCCGGACTTTGTCCTGTGCGTCGGAGAGGACGAAAGCATGTTCGAGGCACTAGCTTGCGCGGTGGAGGACGACGACAAGGCGCCACCCCTGCTCCCCGCCGGCGCTCGTGTCTTCACGTGCATCGTCGGGCGGACGCCGAGCAAGGCGGCGTTCTACGTCGACGAGCCCGAGGACGCGCTCGGCGTGCTCCGTGGCCTGCTGGCCACACGCTCCCCGCGCCCCGGTCAGCTGGGCTTATTTGAGATCATCAGTCTTGTGAATGAATCGGACTGATAGAGTGTGTATGTATTGCCGATCGTCGCGTTGAAGAGAGTAAAGATCGTAACGTACTGTCGTCGTAGCTATCCAAATGGTGGAATAAAATTAGTAACTAGCGACGATCTATGAGCTCGCAGAAAAACATAAATTATATTTAAAACAGTTTGCATCTACCGTTGTTCTTGTGTATCCGGTGCTTAATCTGTGTGTCGTTTAATTACATCCGTTGATGAGCCAAACACCATGATGTGCCAAAGTTTGTTGGTTTCATGAGGATACCAGGAAAGGGTGAGTGAACTCGGATCACTACCGCCATTTCGTTCCAGCGGGACGTGCGACGTCAGGGACAGGGACAGTTGTGTACACAATGGTACACAACTGGATCGAAGAAGCTCCTGTGCGCTGGCCGTTTGAGGAGACACGAACTGGGACAGTTGTGTACAGAAAAAGGTACGTAACGGACTGCATGTAGATAGATATATACTACTAGTAGGTGGATTGAATAGATAGGCATCCCATGCGTACGTGATCGAGCGAGGCCACGCTCTCTCGCCTTTTTGGACGCGTCGGTGTCGAAAGGGACGCCTCTATCCATCTTAGGATCTGTCCTTCTCCTTGACCGGGATCGAGTGCGATCAAGTCATGAGAAGTGTCAAGATGGACCGTCGAAGACCTAGTTATCACTTATCAAGGATATCTGAATAATGATTAGGAGATCAGTTGCTGTTGTGCCTGCCGTGTCGATCCATCCCTGGCTTCTTTCTCGTTCCCCACATGAGCCGCTTCTGGAGAGTACAGTATGCAAACCGATCTATATGGATTTCCTCTTGTTTAGTAATGCAACGTAAAGCAGACTTTGTTGGAAACAGGCCAAGCAGCAGTTCCCTCATTATGTTTGATGCGGCCAACGTCCTCTTCGCTCATCAGCCTCATCTATATATCCATTGTGCTAGCGTCTTCACTCTTCAGGTCTATCTATCTATCTATTCCTGAGGCTTTAGCAAAATCCACAAGAACAGATCGACACCTAGCTTGCATGAGGACGTGAACAAGTAAGGAACATTAGGAGCACGCTTTACGGTGCTGATCACGTTGATCTTGTTAATGTTATAACGCACACAGGAATTAGGAGTACGTGGAGTCAGGAATCAGCAGAACAGTTTTAAGAGGAGAGAATGGGCAATATCATTTTCTGCCTACAGAAATGCCAAACACTACACATCTCATTGATCATCGAAAATAGTCATGCCATTCACAACCCTTTCTAACATACAACCAAAGACTACATGCATTGACGTAAGCCTCGTCTAGCTATCATTCTTATTCAGCAAACACATGCACACCATATTCGGGACTTGCAAGCAGTGACGGGGACAAGGGGACGGGGGGAGGGTGGGACCTTCTTTAATCTCTCCACTAATGATATACTTAAGAAAACATGTCCTCCTAATTAACCTAGAGCCCATGGCTTGCCACAACATCAAGCCCAATTTGCTCAAGCCTTGCTGTAATTCCAAACAAGCAGGGGGGCACGGCAATTCCGCGCGTGCCGGCGCGGATGCAGACGCGCGCATCCGGCCGACAACCCAGGGACAAAGCCGCTGTCCCAACCTGCTTTCCAAATTTGGACACCCGCGTGCGAGAGCAATTTGCACAACTACAAGCTGTGGGCCCCACACGCATGCAAGAGTCCTGTGCCGGTGCGATTTATCTTACCCCTTGCCAAAACAGCCCACGTGCATGCAGGCCCCACCATACCGGCCTGCTCCCTCACACAACAAAGATGTTTTCATGTTTCATAAGTTATGAGCAAATTTGTTTCATAAGTTTGAGAATAAGTTCCAATGCAAGTTTGATAAAAAAGAGTGTCGATTGGTCTTTGGTTGATAGTTTCTGCATAAGTTTGTTTCATATAGTTTAAGAATAAGTTTGAATAGAAGTTTGTTTTCGTAAGATTTAGAAAAAGTTATAATATAAACTAGATTTGCAAGTGTGATAAAAAGTCTCAATCGGAGTTTGGTTCATAGTTTGTACACAAGGTTGCTCATAAGAGCGCATGGAGAAAAAAAATTAATACGTAGATGACAAAACACCGTGGGTGTGGGCTGCTGACTAGCACGTGACCCCAAGCCTGCCTCGCGTAGCGCGCGGGGTTTGCTGCATGCAGCTGACGTACAAGGCAGCTGAGGTGGGGCCATGCACATGGCAGCAATTGCATCCCGACACGCGTGGATGCGCGAGTCGCTCCGCGAGTGCTCATGTGATACAGGAATTTTGATCATTCTACTTCGACAGCTCGACTTCCCCTTTGTCTTTTGCGTTGCCGCCGCCGGCCTGCTGTCTTAACTCATCCGCTAACCTCTAGCTGCTACTTCACCAAGCTTCTAAGCCGGGCAAGCCGCAGCTACTGAAACGTCTCTTTAGTGTTTCTCTAGTGTTGGTCGTTTGTACGCACCTACTTATATACCGCAAGTGGATGGTGTACAGTTGTAGCACTTTTTCCTCCAGAAGAGTATTCCAAGGTTTAATCGAATCCACAGAGACCAATGGGAATTAAGCAGAATTGTCAGTAAAAGAGTTAGCCAGGCTTTCTAGTGAGCGTGAGCGCGAGTTTTGGGAGAATTGGGGGATGTGCCGACCGACACAAAGTGTGTGCCGGTCGGCACAGAGGCTGAGATGACCGAGTGTTGCTTGAACAGCCTAAGGAACCTGATTAAATCACATGGTAAGTTAGCTAAAGTCTGCTAGTTGAGATCGTAACCAAAAAGCCTAGTCGAATAGCATCATAAACGGATTTACTAGATTATTGAAAACGGAAGATCGGCAGGAAGAAACCCCTTTCCATTGAGCCCTGTCACGACCTAACCGCTGTAATTGGTGACCGCTTCCCACTTTACACATCATCTCAAGGATCTCGCATATTCCAGCGCGTTGAGGTACAGAGACAATGTGCAATTATGACGCATTACAAGATCCCGATATTGCCTTAACCACAATGGAGATAGTGAGAGATTGAATCTCTCACCTCTTATTGCCACCACAATTAAGATAACATCTAATAGTTAGTCGTCACTAAGCGTATGAACAAGTGCATGTAAAGACCATAAAATCCAGGCAATCAATAATCAAAACCATTCATCCACATATTCAACCATACTTTGATAATACGTAGTGTAAGATACATCACCATCTAGTAGGCCTACCTTGATGGATCACCTCTTAGCACCAGCGGTTCTTGATCTAACAACTAGAGAACATGAAGAACGGGGCAAGCCCTGCTAAACTTACTAGCTGTGTTGTCCTTCTGGCGGCGGATCCCGAAACCCTAGGGCTTTTACAGGTTTGTATAGGGCTGTGCTTCGAAAAGGAAAAGGATCTCAGGAAGGGAGTCCTCGTGCCGATCGGCACAGAGGCCGTGCCGATCGGCACACCCCGTGTTCAGCTCGGTCTCCTCTCTAAGTGGGTTCTAAAGTTCTAGGTAGCTTCCATGTGGGCCTTACAATCAGTTTTCTTCGAGATCAAGTCTTACATTGCTTTTTTAAATCTTCGAGTATCTTTTATCTCCTCGTGACGAATATCTCCCAAGTTTGGTTCAAATAACTTCCTTCTAGAATCAACTGAATGGTGGGCCAGCCTCGATGGCCTGAAGTCCCTTGTGCCGGTCGGCACAGTGAGCCTTTTCTGCTGCTTCTCTTCTCTTCAGGTCCAGATCAGCCACAATGTCCAGAATATCGTCCTTTTCATCTGTTTCTGCAATAAATCTCTAGAACGACATATATACAAATATGGTGCTATTATCAAGGGTTAATGGCCTATAATGATTACATTTATGCTCTAAATAAGGCGCAGTTGGCATATAAAATGGTATGCTAGAAATCGCCAACACCTAGCCTTTCTAATCTCAAATTGTCCTAGGACTACTCTGTTAGGGGGAGTGTTGCTTATATGACCGGTTGTTTATAGTTATAGTAGGAGATTACGTAGGTGAAGAGATGACCACTACTACAGAACCCCAAATCACAGACGGGGAACTTTGGTCATCTCAGACGGCAACTGGCCCCGTCTGTGCGTCGGCGTCTGTGATGTCGACTCATCACAGACGGGGAAGTGCCCGTCTCCGATAGCTAGTTCAGAAAAACCCCGTCTCTGATGACGGGATATCACAGACGTGATATGAGGAAGACCCGTCTGTGATAACTAATATGACAGACGTGGTTTCAATAGTACCCGTCTGTGATGACACAACAACGAGGCAAAAAAAAGGGTCGTTCCTACCCTGCATTTACATGGATCCAGCGCATTGCACATAGTACAACGAATGGTACCACCAGGGGCAATCTCAAAAGAAATCAAAGATCCACTAAGCAGCTATATGTCTCAAGGACACAAGAGAATATTCACAGAACTACTATTTCTAAATAACATAGATCAACTACTTGGTTCTAAACTGATCCAATTTCTCTTCTGCAAGTTTTGACTGTAATCTCCACCATTTCTCCATCTATGCCCAGCAACTGGATGCACTAAAGATCTCCACCATTTCTCCATCTGAGTGCAGAAGTGATGTATTGTTAGGATCCAGGAAGGGCATTTATACTCATTGATCTTGTTGTTGGAGTTGGTCCAGCTAGCTTAAGACGAAAATGAGCAATATTTTAATCAATGGAAGTAGCAGAGAACATGCATACCATTTCAATCAGTTTTGAGATTGCATGACATATTCACAGATGTCCAATGTTCTAACAAAATTTGCCTCTAATTGTAATAAATAGTATACTGCTATGAATAAGCCAAGAAGAAAACAACAGATATTACAATTCTCGTTATGATGACCACTCCTAGTTTACAAATGATCGAAGTACTGAACTAATCAGGCTAGTCAAGGCAGGCATACAGCTGCAAGGATTCAGACAAAAACAAGAGCTATACTTTTTATCTATGGAAGTATATAGCAGAGAACACATACCATTTCATTCAATTTTGCGATTGTATCTGACATATTCACAAATGTAGCCTCACCAAATCAACCTTTTAATCTCTTATGTACTACAGGAGATCTTCATGGCTTCTGGTTCTGCATCCAACATTCATAAAAAACAACTCTAATAATAGTGTAAAGAAAACAATCATGAATTCAGTTAGACTACAGAGAAAGTAACCTCAATAGGGTCGAGAGAATCACACCTCTATTATGAATTCGAGCTGAGTAGCAGCTACAAAGCTTTGGGAGAGTCAGACTTCCGAAAAATTCTGCAGTTTTCAGACACATAAAAAGATGATATTACAATACAGTCATGTAGATTAATGCTTCCAGTTGAGCCAACTACTCAATTCAAGATGACTGTGAATGTATAAAGAGACTTATTCTGTATGAAACTTCTAGCATGCATTTTTCAGTTTAGAAATAACTGAACACTTCATAAATCCATAGCAACAAATAGTAACTAATAATCTAAGGACAGGACTTGACCACTCACACCTGCCATCAAGATAAACATGTGCTTTCCATTTGCCTGAGCAATTTAGATTAGATGCAATAGTGCCATAATATACGCGTAACCTGATTCCTAGTCAGGTAACCTGCCTGATCCAAGAACACACTTCTAAGGATTATTGTTACTGCTTGATCAGAAACATATAACCATGTTGTATGTAGCAACAGAAGTTACAGGTACAACTTTATAATCTGAGTGCACAACAGACAAATATTTAGAAATGCATGAGATTCAGAAACCTGCAAGTTCGTGAAGTTCAGAGCTTTGTTTTGCAAATCTTCAGACCCAGCCGGTATAGAACAGGGCGGAGGCGAGCAATTGGTGTGAGGTAACCTCATTCAGCTCGTTCATCTCTTCATACCTGCACTAGAAAGGCAGAACAGGGAGACAAAGCCAAAGCGCAAGGTCAAAAATGCTGGTGCCTAAAGGCTGGAAAAATGGAGCTCGAGCTCTCCAAATCATGTATTAACCAAGATCTCTTCTCAATGTTCTAGCATCAAAACCCAGATAAATTTCACCTCAAAACGTACCTAAATTTAAGGACACAGAATGGTAGTATGAACCAAATGATTAACAACACATGGACGTTCTGAACTAAGCACAATTTTTCTAGCAAATCACGAGTTCAAAGACGAAGCTACGGGAAAAATTCTAACTACAGACCAACGGAAGGGACTGGTAGACTAGGGAAGAGTAACACGTGTTGTGGCATTTGGTCGAACAGATGAAGGGCACCACAACAACTAATCCTACGCAACAGGGAGAGCCGATGGGGAGGATGGCATGCTCACCACTGAGATGGGGATTGCCTGGATGTGCAATTGCCGGAGGGATTCGTGCAGATCCAGTCACCGCCGCCGCCGCCTCGCCATTGCTCGGAGTCAACCGCTGCCACCAATCTCCTGGATCCCGCTCCACGGGTGCTCTAACTCGTGGATCTGAGTGAAGAGATCGCGGCAGGGAGGGGTCCGCCCCAGGTGGGTGCTCAGGTGCTCGGGGTCGAGGAAGATGACGGCCTTGGGCCGGGTCGGAGTGGTCGGGGTGGTCGAGGATGACAGCAGCCTTGGGGTCTTGGACGGGGCCGTCGGGGTCCTGTGCGGCGGATCTGCTTGGTGGCGTGGTGGATTTGATCGGTGGCCAGCTCGAAACCAACTAGAAGGGAGGCGCGGCGGTGCCTGGGGTCGCCGGTATGCGCGCGTAGCAGATCTGCTTGGTTGTGAGGGAAAGAGGGAGGGAGGAGCGCAAATGCTGGCGACGAGGGAGGGAGGAGCGCGAACGCCGGCGACGAGGGAGGGTAGTTTGGTAGAGGGGCGGGAGGAGGGAGGCGGCGGCGCACTGTGGATGGGAGGAGGCGGCAGGTAGACCTATTCGAGGGGAGAGAAGGGAAGGTCGATGGGTGATGGGGAGAGATAGAGAGCTAGACGCACGGACGCGAGACCACGACGGGAGAAAACTAGAATGAGTGGGATTTTCGGGTCCGGGGGGTCATGTAACATCAGACGGGCTATTTGCCTCCCGTCTGTGATATGCGTAGTGTTTAGTCATCACAGACGGGATTTCAGTTTCCTCGTCTGTGATATATCACCCATATGATTCAAAGCTGAACCTAGCAACATATCACAGACGGAGATTAGTCAATCCCGTCTGTAATCACGAAATTACAGACGGGATCTAATTCCCCGTCTGAAATAGGGTGTCTCCTATTTGGGGTTCTGTAGTAGTGGACGTTTTTGAAATTATAGGGTGGTTGATACTGAAAATAATTCAGTTACAATGATATTCTTGAGTATTATGATCTGGTCAGCCCTCGTAGAGCTAAGTTCAAGTTAATATTGTTCTTTTGCCGTGGTAAATATATGATACTACCTTGCATTGTTGTCCTATGATGGTATAAGTAGAAAATCAGTTCTTTTAGGAAAATATACATTGTTGTGGTTCAAATTTATAAACCCGAATCATATTTGTTTTTCTACATTCGCCGCTTAGCCCCGCTATGCTTAAATCCTGGCTCCACTGCTGCTTGCAAGTACGGCCAATGTACACAACTTGATGCGGATATATACATCAAAATGCAATGGCAATAACTATACACTGCACAAAACAACCGCTGCACCATCACTTGGATCACGCCGAAAAGATTGTTGCACTCATCCAGACTAAAACATGAAGTCACATTCCCTACACTTTCATATTTATAGAGGAAGCCCACCATTTCCCCCTACGTTTTGGAATATGTACTGCTCCTCTGGCCTAATATGTGTAATATGTATGACCCTATATCCTAGCCACTCCTCAATCCCTATTTGCTACTCATTAATATTAACTACTAGTTTACCCTGTGTGATGAATTGTAAAAGTTGGTTGTAGTGGTCAAGGCTGGAAACTCCCATCTTCTCTACATCTCTAAATCCCGTGCAGTTCTCTGAGCTCTGAGTGGTTGGATCATTCAGCGATCAACGCTTCAGATTTCTCCAGTGTGTTTCCTCCAGAAGCTTCCATAACCGTCGCGTTGTTCCTCTCCCTCCCAATCTGCTCCTGGCGCCAGCTTGCCCTTCGCGGCCCGCGCCTCTCCGTCGCCGACGTGGCCGCAGCACACGCCTGACGCCCTCATGTCTGCGGCATGGTCAGCCTTGGTGAGGTCGCGCCCCGCCCCGGCGCCGAGCTCGGACCTGTTGAGCGCGCCTCAGCTGCCCCACCCTGGCGCCGTGTTCCGACCAGTCTAGGGCGCCTGAGCAGCACTGCCCCATTGAACTGAACGCGTCTCAGCAGCCCATCCCCGTGTGGCGCTTCCCGGCTGGCCCAGCCTCCCCTTCCCGTCGAGTCTCCGGCTAAACAAACTGTTGTACATGACCACTGCACACAAGATGTTCGACGGAATGCCAGACTGCAGGATCTCATGCCTTGACCCTTGAACAGACATGGCTTTCTGTCACTCTGCCATGGTGACAAATGCACTGCTAGTGCATCACCAGATACGCGGTCTCCAGCACAACGCCGTCTCATATTACAGCTTGATAAGCCATAGATTTTGGAGGAAAGCTCACGGCATGGGGGGCAAAGGGATGATACTGCGGCTTCAGCAGAATATCAGCAGCAGCTGCGAGCGCTTGATGACGAGACAAATGATGGTTGTGGCATGGTTGTCCTTGGTAGCAAAGAGGTGGACAGAGCCAAGGCACAGCGATAAGCTCATCGCCGTCAAATACGTTGTCATACTAAACTCACGCCTCATTTCCCGTTCCTAAATCTTTTCATCCTCTACTCTTCCAGGCCCGATGCCAACCCAGCTTGTCGGCAACTCCTCCCTCTCCACTGGATAAGTCCTCTTCCTAACCAGCTTCCTCCATTTCCTCAAATACCTTAACAGCCTCTCTCAGATAATTTGCACGTCCATATGCATGTTTTATTCTGTTGTACGTTACCACAGTTGGTTTGCAGTGAGCTCTGCTCATCTCAGTGTGCCAAATTGCCTGGCTTGTCCTAGGATGCCTATCATGGTTGTGTAGGTATGACCATCATGCTTGAACCCAGGTTGCCGCTTTAACCAGTAGAAGGAACCAAAAGCTATGGTGTGGTCATGCAGCAGCTTGAGCACTTGATTAGCCTGAAACGCATCTGTATCTTGCAACGAAGACTATTTAGAACATGTTCCGTCATTGGACCCCAGTTCATTTGCTGCAGTGTGTGGTAATACTGTTCAACTGCCCGCATTGACTTCAGTGATCTCAAATTAGATTGAGGTCCGCTGCCATGAGCTTTTATTGTTCCAGTAGGGAAGAGGTGATTACCCCTCAGAATGGATGGAGGCAAAGCAGAAGGTGCCCTGTGGGCAAATCATCTTGCATGCGGTGAGTGCCTTCTACATCCTTGCCATTTACATATAATGCTCGGCGCCCGCGTCGAGCCAAGGCAAAGAGACTGTAATGTCAATATAATAGTGGTAACTGGTAATGTTGCTAAACTGATGTTGTTCAAAAAAAATCAGCAGTAGACCAATAAATTCATATTTTGGTGCTTGGTCAACATTCATATTTTAGCATTGTTTGCCCTTTACCGTTTGCCCAATCAGTGTGTGATACTAGCTAATGATAATTTGCAAATTGGAAATGAAGTTTTTCTGAATTGTTTTGTACAGTGTCATTACTGAAAGAGGTTGCCATTCTTTACCTCTAAAATCATTTTCCCTTGCAAATAGAAAATAAATTCCATATTGATGCCGAGTACATGCTTAAAGTGTCTATATTCTAACTGCTTCTTTCATGCTAACATAAGAAGGGTATGACACTTTGCTCTATGTTAATTATATTATATTATTTGTGATGGCACAGCATTGTTCAGTTTTTCGATCTACCATTGCAGCCTCTACTGACTATTCACTTTGTATATTTCAATTGTCTCAAAAATTTGTAACAGCATCATAATTAATGATACATAAATAGTGGGTTGTAGTATTTTCACCTAACTTACTACTATTTATATCTCCCAGTGTTCTTTGTCTTTTAGATAATCTTTGTCTATTGAATTAACATTACTACACACAACGTGGTAATGTACCCCGTGCTGCTTGTGTCTTGCAATTTATTTATCCTGGGAGCTCAAGCTGCTGCCCAACTCAATGGGATAGTATAACTAATATACATAGTGAAATCCATTACTGCCAATACAAGTTTTCAGTATTTCTTAGTTTTAGTGAACTTAGTTTTTGTGCATGCCAATTTGATCTTTCCATATTTTAAATGATCAAGTGAATTTGGTTCTGAATGTTTCTGGAAATGGTTTTCCCTTTGAACTTAGAAAAGATATATTTCAGTTAAGACTAATGAATTTGAGCATATGGTGATACTACTTAATTGGGAATCACCCCCCCCCCCCCCCCCCCCCCAAAAAAAAAAAAAGAAAATTAACAACAGTAGCAAATAGGTATTGTAGACTACTAATTCGTAGTTGTACTATGTCTTTCAGCAATAGTTTCACCTTTGAGGTTAATTCTGCATGCAGAGGTGTGCCGCACTAGAGTCAAAATGCTAAGAAAATGGCCCGTCCACCTAAAATGCAACAATAGTCTGCAAAGTTTCCAATATGAAAAATGTGTGGACTTGCCTATATCTCTTGGTACGCACCCCATTTCCATCCATAGTAGTTGTATGCCAATTATGTTTACTCCTTTGCTGATAGGTTTTATCTATGAACCTCCACATCGAACCAGATAAGCGTTTCAATTTCATATATATGATATATGAAAATATGGGTAATAACTGGAGGTCCCATCATAATACCAATATGCGCGCGGCACGCCGCGCGAGTTTTCTAGTTATCTATGTTTTCAAAATGCGGATAACCATGAATCCTTGTCAAGTAAGAAAGTATGTTGGACATGGGATGCTAATGAGAATTATGAGAAATGGAACGAAGTCAAAATTTCCAGTAGATGCTTTAGGAATGCATGAACCAAGATTCCAATCCAAGTGCCAAAGAAGTGATCCATTTTATGCGTATTTATGATTGATCTTGAGGCCTGATTTTTTTACATGTATATTTTTCAGGGACCAATTGGTCTTTTGAATCAATCCCCACATTAATTTGGGAGGTTGGTATGGTGGGTGAAAAGGCCAATTTATGAAAATAACTAACAAACATATCCTTTAGCTATATGTTTCAAAGTGGAACTTCATTGAATTCCATTTGTACTCTTTGTTCCATTTTACATTTTCCACCCAACCCAGCTTAATATTTGATATTCTAAGCCCTAATGAAATATTCTATGATGTGCAAAAACTTATGTACAGTAAAATTGGACCTATGTAATAATATATGGTCATGTTGCTCCCTCGTCAATATTGTTTGCAGGAAACAAAACTATAGGATAATTGCTCACAGCTAAGCTCGAGAATGAACACTTCAGTCCGCTAAAACATGTTGCATTATGATAAAGGATCATCGAGCTTATCATTAATAATGTCCTATTTGATGCCACAATTAGTAAAAACAAAGCACTGAATGGTAAATTAGGGGTCTTTTCTTTGTGACGTCGCATCGTCGGGCAATCAATGCATATTACTGCCTACGGAAATGCCAAATGCTACACAGCTTAGTGTTCATAGAAAACGGCTACATGCATTGATGTAAGCCTCGTCCAGCTAACATTCTCTGTCAACAAATACATAAACACCAAAATCGTGACTTGTGAGTACGGCCAAACTATACACAGCTTGACGCGGATGCATTGACGTAAGCCTCGTCCAGCTATCATTCTCAATCAGCAAATACATGCACACCAGAATCGTGACGCGCACGAGTACGGCTAAACTGTACACAGCTTGAGGCGGATACGTTAAAATGCAACAGAACCAATTATACACTATGAAAAAGAAAAAGAGTTGTACTCGTATAGCTGTACCATAACTCTTGAATCACACCAAAAAGACCCTCGCGCTCCTCTGGCCTAAAACGTGAAGTAACATTATCTGCGTTGCCATTTTTCTAAAGGAACCTCGTCATTTCCGTTTATTTTCGGGAATTTTCGTTACTACTCCTTCCGATTGTTTTGTTTTTCAGTTTATGTTGGTCCTGACGGACCAACGGAGACCCCCCAAAAAAAAACCCGGAATGTGCTGGATCTAACCGGCCCAAACAAGCTAAACGACCCAACTAGTTCTACGTGGTCAAGCAGCCGAGTGGGGCCGAAAAGGCCCATCACAGCCTGGAAATAACATGACAGCCCAAGAACAAGAAGCAACCTTTTGCTCAAAAAAAAAAAAAGGAACAAGAAGCAACCCATCCGGCCATTCCAGTTCCGCTGAAACCGGTACCGGAATATGCTGTCCTACACCGCGCACGGGGCAACACTTTGGCACGCCTTTGGCTCAAAAAAAAAAACAAAAAAAAAAAAAACTGCGCCCCGAACCACCGAACGAACCCGGCCCCTCAACATCGCGTCGTCCCCATCAGTCGGTCCCCGTTTGTTGTTCGTCGCCTCTGAGATCAACATCAGGTATTAACGCTTGCCAAAAATGTGCCATTAGCATCAGGGAGAGGTCCACGTCCTACGCACATGGCTGTGCACGGCGGCAATTACGACATGGTCACCGGGCGCTGCTGCTTCTACTAGTGGCAACGGCTGCAGTGCTCCCTCGCGAACAGAACAGTCCTCCCACCCGGCATGTCTCCTCCGATCCACCGACAGATCATGGGAGCCATGGGCACTCCAGCACGGAGCTCTCTCTGTGTGTTCGTGCTCATGAACCTCATGCAGTAATTGTACTGGGGTTGTGCTGGTCCATGTGCGTACGAGTGATAACTGACCGGCAAAGTTGCTTTTTACTCCGCTTGATTGCATCTCCACGGTTTGGTAGCGGCGAGGTCACATAAGATCAGATCGGTGATGGAGTGAATGAAGTTTATTGGCCGTGTCAGGAGAGTAAATTAAGTTTTGCAGGACAATTGTACGTATGTACTTCTTCAGTATCAATTCTGTGCAACAGCAGCCCAACATATTTCCCTGGCAGTCGTGACTTAATGTTATCTTACCCGGAAAGCAACGAAATTTGGATTTGCAAGTGTGCTTCCAATGGCTGAACAGAAATGGCGACCTCTCATCAAGCGTCAATAGTGCTCATGACAGAAGTAGCTGAAACCCTGTAACATCAGAAGGATAGTTTGATGCCGCATGCATGTCTGCCACAAAATAAAGCGCTAGATGATGCTCTTCCCGTCTTCCATGATGTGATGAGAAGCAGCAGCTCAGATCAGCAACAGTTGATGCAACAACCTGCATGTTGGCTGCTAAAAGTAGATCCACCGACAGATAAAGAAATACTAGGATAAAATTTACCAGTAGATAGTGCACATTTCAGCAGAATTGCACATTACGATTTACAACAGAATGTGTAAATTTACACAACTTACTTCTCGAACGAATTTTGTGTTTTGCGATTTACAAATGAGCAGTACACATTTCACTGTTTCGTGAATACAAAAGAACGTGGCTGCAACTCTATCTATGCACTGAGTAGAAATGAACAAATTCTATCTACTATTCAGTTTATTCCTGTCGAGCCATCCCAGTTTTTGCCCAGAGTCCGAAGTGACGGACCAATTGTCTTCCCTCATCCATAAGAACAGGGTGACTATTTTGCTAAGAAAAATTCCATGGTAGAAACTGAACCAGAGAACTTGAATATCACCATGTATGTGAACATATGAAAAAAAAAAAAACACGACAGTTATCAGCTTATCTGTTCTCCGATTAGGTCAAGACCAACAAGCAGGAATGACACCCCTTGGAAGAGGAGGAAGTAAAAATGAATCCCTTGAGCAGACAAGAGGCTCCGGGTTGCAGCAGTGAGGAGAAGCATAGAAAGAACAAGCTCCTTCTTGTAGATCTTGTTAGCCTTTTTCACGTCATGTAGCACTTTGTCATGTTGTTCCTTACTCATATTGATTTCAGCCAGTTCACCCTCAGGCAATTGCTTCTGGAGTTGCCCCAGGGAAATGCCTTTTGTCTCCTTTCCTGATTGTGTGAAGAGATCCAGTTCGGATGACCGACCAGATTTCTTGGTGACAATCCATTCATAGGAGCTTCCAAGTTTGAACAATCCAGATACCATTGCATTGAACTTGGTGACTGACATGGTATTCTCAAAGAGGAGGTACGGTACAATGAAAGGGAATGATCTTGGAGATGGCAGGATGTTTAGGAAGGACATGCAAACTGGCACATAACAAATAACCCACACAGGCAATTCTGCCTCGGGAACGAACATGGTTAGTGGAAGAATGACACAAAATAGTGTGAAAGAATAGAAAGGAAGTATCAACTTCCTCAAAAGAAAGAATAGCAGTATTAAATTTGCCTTCTTCCACGAAGAGATCTGCATCGAAACATTAACAAATATTTGTCATAAAGAGCATTGATCTGAACTTTGGGGACAAAGGAAGAGCTTTGGTAAAGTGCAAACTCCTAGCTGATAGGTTGCATACCTTAGCAGTAATTATGTCCGGAAGGCACAACCGGAAAAGGTGCATTGGACCAGAATGCCACCGGTGTTGCTGTTTTCGATATGCCTCGTAGGATTCTGGAAGTTCACATAAGACCTGGGCAATGATGCTAAGTAAAATAAGTTTCCAGATTTGCATGAGATTGATATGGTTAATTGCTCATGTCAAATGCTACAGCTAAGCAAATGTACCTTAACATCATTCAGGAAGATGAATTTCCATCCATTCAGGTGCGCGCGCACAGCGATATCCATATCCTCCACGGTTGTCCTCTCGAGCCAACCTCCTGAATCTTCCAAAGCTTGGATCCTCCATACTCCAGCAGTTCCATTGAAACCAAAGAAATTCAAGAAGGCCCCATTGACCTGCTGCTCCACTTCGAAATGGAAGCACAGGTTGATATTTTGAAGACGCGTAAGGAGATTCTCATCTTTGTTCACAAAGCTCCATCGTGCTTGAACTAATCCTAGCTCAGGATTTCCCTGAATAACCGAAAAAAAATAATCAAAATTGACTTAATATTCAACAAGTGCACGGTGACTACTAGTAGCTAGTACTGAAATTGCATTAGTAAACAGTTCATACCTCAAAATGTGGAATTGTTTTCTTGAGAAAATCGGCACTTGGTTGGAAGTCCGCATCAAAAATAGCAACAAACTCATAATTCTTGACATAGTCACAGCTCATAGCAGACTTGAGGTTCCCAGCTTTATACCCAGTCCTCAATACCCGATGCCGATAGATGATGTTCACACCCTGCTGATTCCACTTGGAAACTTCTTCTTTGATCAGCATTTGAATGCTCTCATCGCTGGAATCATCGAGTACCTGTATTAGAAGCCTATCTCTAGGCCAATCTAGCTGGCAGACGGCTGAAATCGATTGCTCATAGACCTGTCGAAGAATAAGTCTATCATCCACAACCCAATGAATTATGACATCACAAGCAGCATAAGGAATTCAGCTCTTTTTACCTCCTTCTCGTTGCACATAGGAATTTGAACAAGCACCATTGGGGGCACATACCCTGAGCCCTCCTTGAATGGTTCTCCTTCAATCCTCGGCTTGATCTTCTTGAGCTTAATCCAGAAGCACCCGACGCACAGGACGAGCCGGTCCAACGATTGGACGACGAATAGCAAAATGCAAGATTTTGACAGGAACTCAATCAGCCGGCAAATGTAGTCGGCTCGGAATGACATCCAGGAGAGGTACGCCGAGTGCGCCCATCCCTGAACCTCAACAACCTCCGGGACATGCAATTCAGGTACTGCAAAACTGGGCTTCGGCAAGTGCCACCCGTTCCAGTAAGCCGTCAGCTCCACGGCGAGGGCAAGCAAGGAGACCACCAAGAAGCCCTTGATGAACCTGTACAGCAGCCAGCCCCGTCCATGGCCGGGCCCCTCTGCGGCGGCGGTGGTCCGCCGGAATCGCTTTGCGACCGCAGCCGGCAGCGCCCACGCGACGGCGGCGAGCGAGGCGAGGCACCCGGCGGCGCGGTGGGCACGGAGGAGCAGTACCCAGGTGAACTGCTTGGCGCTCCTGCCCCGGCCCTTGTCCATGGGTACGCCCACGCTGGCCTGGAGGACCTCCGCCTCGGGCCCGTCGATCTCCACCACCGAGTAGTTGGGGTTCTCCATGGTCACCACCACCGACGCGCCCCGCCGGACATCTCTCCCCCACGGGTACACCAGACCCAAGCCCGGCGCCATTGCCTTGCCGCCACAAACCCAAGAAAAGAACAATACTCGAGAGCACCAACACCACTGACACTCCAAAGAACGGCTACTTCTCACCGCGGCGCTCTGCCTCCACCTACCCACCGCCGCTGGCGCCGAGAGCGGCGCAAATCGAGCATCTTCGGCAGCTAGAATCGCCTCGCGCCGCCTGGGAACGCGGAATGCAGCTGCGCCGGCAGGAATCAGTGGTGGTGTTGGCTGCTTTTCGTGCTCGCCGTGAGCTCACCGCTGCAAAAGAGAGGAGAGCGCAGGCGGCATCCGCAGGGCGCAGCAGCGTTAAAGCTCAGCAGAGTGTGGGCTTTTTAATAGAAGGAATAACACATCCTCCCTCTTTTTTTTTTCTCTTGATCCTCCCCTTTGAATGCCCCTTCCTCCTCCCACAGTCCCACCGTTCTCTGTTCTCTCTCTCACACACGACACACCCGTCACGTCCTTTTCCAGAGGCGAGAGAATCCGAGTTGAAATGTGAATGTGTTTGTTACTACTCGACCTCCCCACATCATTTTTTTGAAGGAAAACCTCCCCACATCATTCTTCCCTGGTCCCAAGAACAGCAGCAAGAAAACAAAAGCATGGAACGCAGGGGACAAATGCCCAGGTATTTGAAAGGATTTTCAGGAAAGAATCTTAGCAGAGACAGAGGAAGTAAACCCAAGGCCAAGAGACGCTCTTTGTTAGCTAAAGCTCTAGTACAGGATTAGTGGTGAGGTATTCCAGGAAATCCTGCAGCTGCTACGCTGCCTGCTGGCTTTTGGTAAAGAAAGCTCAGGTCCTCAGTGACGGCAAACGAAATGGGCGCGCAGTAAAGACAGACAAGCAGACAGCTGAAACATGGCAGCCGGTTTCGGAGCTTTCGGCGAGCAAAGGACCATGGTTGCCAGTCCTGATGCAGCGGTGTTGTTGCCGGGCCGCTTTGATTTTCTCCCCCATGCTGTTTGGTCTGCGTGTCTGATGGTGCCGAGAATTTTCAGTTGGGTTTGCATGGCTCACGGGATCAGAAACAGGAAACGAAAATCGCCACTTTTTCGCGTGCCGGTAGCATCATAGCCCGCAAAAGTGGACGCATGGCCTGGCATGATGGTGATACAAGTTCTCTGCCTCTCGGACCGGTTCAAACCTTAGGTTCAAACACTTGGCTTGTAAGTGCCGTGGTTTTGACGCTGAGAGTTATGATCATTTGAGGTCCCGATTATGATAGCACTTTGACGAACAGTATCAGTTATGGAGCGGGGCAGGTGAGTGATAAAAACTATAGAATCCTATTTTAGTGTTGCTTGCACTGACTGAACAAAAGGAACGTTCCGAGTAGCAGTGGAACACTAGCTCGCCAGTCGCCTCTGCCTTTTCTCTGCACTTATATATGGATGGATGGAGATGCCTCTGCCTTTTCTCTGCACTTATATATGGATGGATGGAGATGCCCCGCTATTTTCAGACGAAGAAAAGTAGGTTACATTCCACAAGTCAAAAGATTATTAACACAAGCTGTTTTTAATTAGGTTTGTAGCTAGCTTTGTTGTCCTCCATGATGCAGCACAGCCTGCTGCGCTGAACCAACAATTGGCAAGAGCGCCGCACTCAGAGGACCCGTTTAGGAAATTAGCAGTCGCGTTCATTCTTTTTTTTTGCGAGTGCGTTCATTCAATCAGGTGTGGAACTGACAACCGAGAACTGCTTCCAGCCTTTCCAAGGGTTTGTAGTTCAGTTCAGTCTACTAGTTGGCATAATCCTTCTACTGGTATATGCTGTAACCAAGACAGCATTGCGCCATTGCCAAGCAGGTCAATCTAGCTAGGCGAGAACAATAGTGCAACCACGGATTCTTAATGCTCTGACGTAAAAAGGGCACCAGAAAAGTGCGGAACAATGAACATTTTGCTGCATCTCTCACTCGTAAAGCCCTTTGTTACTACTTCTGTCCATAAAGGATTCGGAGAGCTAACTCGTTTAACCACGTCTTATTCATGCAATTTCATTATGACATCATTAAGTATGTATTTGCTTTTTTAAATAAGCGAGTGGTCAAACGAGTTGGCTGAAAGTCACGGATGCTGACGAAGTACCACGAGCTAGTAGTAAAGCAGTCAGTCGGTTGCCAGCCCGTCATGCGAGCAGAGCAACAGTCTCAGCTGTTGGGATTCGACCGAGTGATGACGTGTCGACACCAACGACAACCAAAACGCGCCTCACATTTGTCCGGCGCGAAACGGACAGCGTAGGGAGGCCCGGACCAGCGGATCGGCCGTGCAGCGGGAGCGGAGCACCGTTCATAAACAATCCTCGCATTACGTCACGCGCGGCAACCGCAAGTCCGCAGCCACTACCGCCCTCAGCTTGCTGCCGAACGGTACTTGGCGCTTCGGACTTGGACCGTGCCGGTCGACGACGGACCACGGAGAGCGCGGGGCACCACCGCGGTCGAGCTCGTGCCGAAGAAGCCGACGGCCCAACCGCCGCGCCCGCGTGACCAGAGTCGCGCGCGTATCTCCGCGCTTCGGACGAGGTGGGCGTACTGTACGTACGCAGCAGGCGACGGGCGCGTGCGCGGACGTACGCGCGGGTGGCCGGCCGGGCGGGGCGGCGCGTTTTACGTGTGCGTGTGGACGCCGCGCGGCCTACTCCTCCTGAGTCCTGGCCAGGCACGGGCGCAAGGCCTTGACGCGGACGCACCAACCGAAGCGGCGGACTCCTTGCTGTCAGCCTGCAGCGTGCGACGGGGTAGCGACACCGCCTTGCGTCCGTACGTGCGTGTGCTCTCCGCTCCTTTGGCGAGTGGCGAGGAAGCTACGGGCATGCGGCAGGCCGCGGAACTGCTCGGTCGCCGATCCCCGGATCCGGATGACGGCCGTGGAAGCTCTCTCTGCCTCTCGGACACCAGTGATTTGAAGTCCATGATGACGGTACTCTGACGAATCAGTTATAGAGCGGGGAAAGAAGGTGAGTGATGAAAAAAATTCTAGAAGAGACAGATGAGCCTTCCTCTTGAGCCTCGGGGGAAGTTAAAATTTCCCTTTCCGGTGGGTGTGTTCCACTGGATCATGGTTTAGTGTTGCTTGCACTAACGAAACAAAATGGGATGTTCTTTACCCGTAGCGGTACGTGGAACACTAGCCTCCGAGCTTTCGTCCACTTACCGGTGGTTGGAAAGGGTCGACCTATTTTCAGGCAACAAAACGTGGTAAGATGCATTCCTCGGCCAGCTGTATTGAAGACCTGCGCACTTTGTTCGTGATGCGCGGCGCCGCAGCCTCCTTTTTTGAGGATCACCTGAGCTGGCCTCAGTTTGTTCGCGATGCAACAAGGACAGAAAGATGGTCAAGAATAATGTTACTGCTGCTATGTAACATGCACCGCGCGCGGAATGCAGACTATGCAGTCCGTCCTCAAGCGGCCGCGCCGGCCGGTCATCTCCTCGCAACCTCGCGTCACACCACATGCAGCGCGGACCACGTGCCCGGCGACGGCTACGCCCTCGCTGCCAGACGCAAGCACGAGGAGGACTCGGCACTTGGCGCTTGGATTTGGACCCCCTCCTCGTGCCGTGCATGCCGACGAGCGAGAGCAAGAGACCAAAGCGCGCCGGGCGCGCACTCCGCTCTCCGGGCCCCAACATCCCCAATCGACGGGCGCGCGTGCCCACGGCGTGATGGAGCGAACCATCTCGTAATGTCACCGCGGCGCGGCGCGGCGCGGACAGCCGAATAACCAGAGCGTGCGGCCGGGTTCGGGACCATCTCCTGGCCACCTGGGCGCTTGACACGGACGTCCCAACCGATCCGGGCGTACGTACTTTCATCTCCGTCCTCCTGCTCGCGTTAACTATCCTGCTGCAGTCAATTAGTCCCCTGCATCAGAGGAGCTGATCCCGTTAGTTTGCTCGAGCTGATTCCTCAATCTGTTGCGTTGGGCCCGCGGTGGTCCAGGACTCCAGGTTTCCCCCATACGCCGCCGACGACGCGTGCGCTCGGTCTCTTGCTCTGCGTCGTCTGGTCAAGGGAGTTGCTCGGCCCGGCTCCATTCTGTAGTTATCGGGCTGGGGAACTGAGGAAAAGTATTGCTGCCAGGGTTCTGCTCCTAGTTCAGTCTAGGTGGCATATCATCCTTGTGTACTCCGTATGCTGTTTTAACCAAGACAGCAACTGCCAAGCATCATCCCAGATGATTAAGCAAGCAGGTCGATCTAGCCCGGCCAGAACAATAGTGCCGTTCGGCAGCGAGGGCGTAGTGGTTGCGGACTCGCGGTTGCGGGGCACGTGTGGGTTTGGCGCCGCGCGTGACGTAACGCGAGGAGGAGGACCCGGTTTCGAAGGTTTTGAACGGTGCTCTCGGCTGCACGATCCGGTGGTCCGGACCTGGGCTGTCCGTTTCGCGCGCGCCGGACAAACGTGAGGCACATTTTGGTTCTCGTTGGTGTCGAGACATGATCCCTCGGTCGATTCCTAACACTTGGGTGTTGCTCTGCTCGCATGATGGCCAGGCGATCGACCAGGCACTGCAACAAAGCGTTCATTGTTCCACACTTTTGTGATTGCACTATTTGCAGAGCTCGGAATGCACTCCGTCCTCAAGCGGTTGCGCCGGCCTATCACCTCCTCGCGTTACGACACGTGCCCGGCAACGGCCACGCCCTCGCTGCCAGACGCAAGCTCCAGGACTCGGCACTTGCTTGGTTTGGACTCCCTCCTCGTGCCGACGGTAGCCTAGCTAGCTACTCCGGGCTCCAGCTCCCACGTACGCGCCGGTGCGGCCACGCATCATCACACGCGCGGGCGAAATGGACATGCCCCGGCGCGGCCGTGCGCGCGCGGGTCGCAGCAAAGCAGCGGGGCCGAATCACCCGAGCGAGTCCGCGAGCGGCCGGGTTCGGTATGGCCTCTCACCATCTCCCGGAGTGGGATACGGACGTCCCAACCAATCCGCGCGTAGTACTTCTCCCCGTTCCTGCTCCTTCCTTTCGGTAGTGACGGCCATGTGGCAGAGGTTGCTCGCGTTGCAGTAACGATCGATCAGTCAGTCCCTAAATCAGAGGGGTTGATCACGTTAGTTTGCTCGAGTTGATTTATTAGTCCGTTGGGTTAGGCCGGTGCCCAGTGGTGGTCCAGTTCCATGGGCACGTAGGACTTCTTGGTTCCATCAAATCGATCGCGATCGGCATATGATTTTGGTGTTGCCGGGCTACTGATATAATGCAAACTGAACTAAAAATAAAAAAATTGTAAATTACTTTTCGAAGATCAGCGGGCTAAGAATTACGGAGTCAATTTGTCCTAAGCCAAGCCCAGCCCATTTTCTGGGCCCATGTCTTGGCGCGGCCCCGCCACGCCCGCCGAATGAATCGATGCCTTCCACCATGGCGCGGTGGCAGAGCCTCGCCGCCGCCCTCGCGGTCACCGCCTCCGTCTTCCTCTCAAGTAATATCTGGCTTCACCTTCATCTCATAATCTCTACCACATAGTGCTACCCCGCAGGGCCTGCTCTACAGGCGCAAATGCTGCCGCCTGGGTCCGGGAACTGGAGGCCTCGCTGGCGGCTGCCACGGAGAAGACTCTGAGAGAGCGGGAGCCCGCCCAAAGGAGGGAATGCCGGCCAAGGCCCCGTCCCTGACGTCGTACCCGATGGCTTCCATCGGCAGCGTGCATTTCTGCATCTCCGTTAGACTTCTTCCATTTGTATTGTTCCAACTGGTAACTGGTGATGCTTTGTAGCAGTTCAGCGCACTTTCTTGTGTAGTAAGTGTGAGTTGTAAGGTGTGAGTTGTTCATGTGAATCTAATGAGCTATGGTTGCTGATTCTGCAGGAATGGTAGTGGTGGTACTCCGAGGCAGCCTTTTTGGTGTCCCAGAGCAACTACGGTGTGTGACGCGGCTCGTGTCCCGGTGGGAACGCTTGAGGGGTTGCTAGTCGAATTTTCATCCGAACGTAGATACAATTGAAGACTGTTTTTAACCAATACTTTTAGGATCAAGATAACATGCCAAGATTTTGATTATGGTTATTCATCCTGTACCAGCTTGACTTCTGTTCAGATAAGCTAAAATCTAGCCGAACCTGATATTGTCACTGTCCGGGGGGCTGGAAGCCTTTCACCTCTGTAAATGACAAGTGAACCATAGCGCATAATTTTGTTTATCGGTTCATGCCTCACTCTGGATCCGATTTTCTCTTGGCACTGGATTTTCTCATCTTCACCATATTTAATTTCTTCTTGCGGCAAAATTTCATCAGAGCCACCATTTTTAGGTTCGGCCTGTTTTCTTTTGCAGAAATAAATTATTAAGGCCACCACAAGAGAAGAAGTTGAGGCGACTCCAGTTGCGATGATGGGCCCTGCAAAACTTGCAAAGGTGAGGCTACCTGTACCAGAGATTGTGCCCACATTTTGGCAGTTGTTTTGATCTCCTATCCATTTCTTTTCGATTTGAATGATAGTGTCCCCCCCCTGTTATGTTGAGAATCGCCTGTGAGATGTCACCGGTTATTGATGATCCCTTCTGAAATGCCTGGAACAAGATACAGTTTTGTAAATTTCATGTGCTCCACCTCCAACTATTACACGTCGTTTTGGAAATTACAGTAAACCTGGATATGAACTTAGTTGTCCCTAAGTAAGGACAGTTAAACTTACATATCCAAAACCTTCAGCTTTATATATTGGTCCAACCATTGTATATCTCTTGCAGTTCTCTGCAAGAAATAATTTGATGTATGGAATTTCATCTACAAGGGCAGCAATGCCGCCATTCTTGCTTCCTCTGGAAAGTGCATTGTGAAAAGCTTCAGGGCTTTCATATGGTTTGATCTTTGATGCGTCAAAACCGAGTTCTTCCAAAAGACCCTTGATGTAAGAACCACGCGTATACCCAACACTTTCTCCAGCTTTTAGGAGTTCGTCGACAGTTGTTACAGTTGGTTGGAGCTGTTGCACAGTTAGCATGGATGTCAAAGTTGCCGTGTAGCTTGACTTAAGTATCAGAAGGAAAAACAGCCATATGACCAACACGATCCGAGATACAAGTCGTTTCACTTTCTCTTCTGCAGAAATTGCAATGAGAGTAATAGAACTGTTAAACATCTTAAGGAAAAGTTCAGAAGCGCAAACTTAATTCATACATCTCTAGATTTGCTAATCTTTATTCCTTCTTGCATTTTAATAATTCATGTTGGCTTGTTACTACATGATTTCCCGCTGTTGGTCATTTTAAGAATGGACTATGAACTTGATGAATTCTGTGGAAAGTACATATTATGTTGGTCATTACGCTGTATCTTTCCAAAATATGTCAAGAAAAAAATTGTGATAAGTGCACTCAACTCTCTTCAAATAGGGCGAAATACATCATTGTAGGCTGTTGGGGAATCGGACGATGAACATTCTTATTGTTCCCTAGAAGCTCCAATAACCACATTACGATGCCTGTGTAGATGAAAAGTATGATGGTTCCAAACCACATGCCAGGTGTTAGTGGCTTCAAGAAAATCCATGTATTCTTCTCTATTCTTTCCTTGACAGGAACAACCATTGCTATCCCTGATTCTGTGTATGGCAGAGTAAAGTCGACGTACAAATTTCTGTTGTACCTAATTGTTATGTCTCCAACTGCTATATCATACTTCTGTCAGGGTGTCAAAGAAAATTATTAAGTGAGTCAAAAAGGCGAAAAAGCTTGATCCCTATGTATTCAAAATGATGAGACTATTTTTTGAATGAAAAGGGTCAAGATTGAGCATATAATCATGCAAAATGATTTTCGTTAGTACAATCTTCTGTCATGAAAAAGTACTTGCTACTGAGTATGCAAAAGATGTTGCAATGGATATGCTTGGGTAGACGTGCAGAAGTACCTCAGAAGTGATAAAGTGTGTCGAAGACAGTTGTACAATACAAAATGTAGAAGAATGGAATTTTGTATGTGCTCTACATGTTACCACTCATTGTTTCAAGTAACTCATACCAGTTTAAGTGCATCATAAGTTCATAAGAGGCTTAGATAGCTTTTTCTTCTATCATGGTACCAATATCATTCATTAAACAAGTAAACAAACATGATACTGCAAATATCTGAAGTGATTAGAGTTTTGTTTGAAGTAACAGCACGATACATGAAATATCAGATCTTGCAAAGAATAAACCTTGTGCAACTTCAACTTATAGCCTCAACCTTAGAAGAAATTTAGGCAATATCTTTTACCTTAAGATAAACTTGATAGACAAAATCATCATAGCTTGAACTCACATTCTTCGTGGTGTTAAACACTACGTATTCATAAAGGAGTGCATAAGGTAGCCTCTTTACTGCCTCTTCGAAAACGTCAACTGCAAGGCCACTTGCTTTAATCACACCTGTAAGGGAATCTTCATTGGCATCTATGTATTTTGGAAACCCTCCACCTATGACTATACCAACTTGAAGCTTCTTCTCATTTGTTGGAATTTCCCAGCCCTTCGGTACCTTTGTCGAATCACCTGGCCAAATCACACTTTTCAGATTATGTGTGGTGCTCCAGTGTGTTTTGTTTGATCTCCTTTGATTTAATTGCTGTGAAATTCCATTTTGTGCAGTCCAAAATCCAATCACTCTCTGCGCTTTTCCAACCACATTTATTATTTGAAATGTGGAAACTTGCAGTTGTCCACCTGAAAGGTCAAAGTAGCCACTTAGACCTTCGAATTTATTTTGCAGGATCGCCTTTACGAATGCTGAACCATTTCTTGAAGTTTCTAACGTTTCCAAACTCGTAGAGTTTTTCAATGCATGTGGTCTCTGAGCTGTTGCTTTGCTAACCGTGGCCTTTTCCGCTGCTTGTGCTACTGCCCAAATTGTATCATAGCTCAATAGCCCGAAGATGCTTAATTTCAATGTTGGATTGTTTGGATGATCGTTTCTGGATCTCATATACCATCTCATGGTGAAGTTGTCAAGTATTATTGAATCAGGAACATAGAACTTTGTCCCCAAGACACCATTCATTGCTTGCACTGCTAAAGGATGCAGTGAATCTATAAGATTTGCTAATCTATCTGTTACGATCCATACAAATCCCTCGCTCACCATCCCAATCTCATTTGCCGTTATGAAGAGGAGGGAGCTTAAGGAAGAGGGCATGTGCACAATAAAGACCCTTGTTTGCATTGTCATCAGTTTGTAGAGCTCTTGGGTAATTTGTTGACTTGTTGCCGATTCATCTATTGCACACCGGTAAGGAACATGGACATCTATCCCTTGAAGGACATCAAAGATGTATGGTATAATACCTCTACCATAATCGTTGTCTGCATATATAAGCACCACTTTTCTCCATCCATATGTCTTGATTATGGAGGCGATGCTATTCACTTGTGCAGAGTCATTCGTCGTTGCACGCACAAAGTACGGAAGACTACGAGAAGAAGATAGGGATGTGCTTGTTGCTGTGAATGAGACAATTGGGACTTGAAATTTATTTCCAAGAGCTGATACAAACACAGCTTGAGAAGATTTCTGCGGACCGACTATAGCTTGGACATTGTTATTCTCCAGCAAGTCAAGAGCTGTATTCCCTCAAAGGAAAAAAAAGGAGAAAAAAAAGTAAGAAGTCAAGAACTATAAATTGCATCGAGCTAGGTTCAGAGGGTCTGTACCCAGAATTGGATGAGTTGAAATAGCTCTTCCCAAAAAGGGTGTTCACTAGAGATGAGTGGAACCAGGCAGTTTTAATAATCTTATTGTTTTTTAATTTGAAGCATTCAAATTTGATTATGTTGTGCAGTGTGCGCGGATTTATATACTGCCATCAGTAGTGCTGGCCACTAGTTTTTTAACATGAGTGGCGGGCAGCTGACGTTAGCGCCCGCCACTACACCCGTCTTGCCCAAACTACACCATATAATACAAACAGATATCGAGCCACTCGTTTGTGCCAGCTGGTCGCGTGCCATGATCACGTATGTGCCGAGCTTGGCAGGCGCGAGCGAGGTGGACACGGGGCACGCGGTACCGATGGGCCGATGGCCCGCACGGCTCCCTCCTCTCGGCCATGTCACGGTGCCTCCAACCTGGAGGAAGAGGTCTAGGTGCGGTATGGCTATCGTCATCGGGTTGTGCGGCTCATCCCGGCGTGACTCCTCCCATGACGCCTCGATCTGCTGCGCCATCACCTGCCGCCCTCCTACAGTAGCTCCCATGGTGTTCGATGAAATGACTCGATGAGAGAGAGGGGGGGGGGGGGGGGGGAGAGAGAAGCGGTGAGGTGGCGGGGTGGGGTTCACGAGAAGGAATGAGGTTTAGGTGAACTGCTGGAGCAACCATGCATCATCCCAGAAATGGATTTGATGCTTCCCATAAACTAGAGTTTGATGCATGATCTTTAGTAAACTGCTAGAGCTGTTCTTAGTTCCGATACCTCCTCTCACTCGTCACTCCCCTCTTGTCCTTAGAGCAACTCTAGCAGTTTCCCTAAAACTCATGCATCAAATCTTGCTTTAGGGGAAGCATCAAATCCATTTCCAGGATTTGATGCATGGCTGCTGCAGCAGTCCCCTAAACCTCCCCCCTTCTGTGGACCCCACCTTGCCACGTCATTGCTTCCTTCCCCTTCTCCTCTTTATCCCTACAGCTCGCCATGGCGCCTCACCACTCTCGCCACCCAACGTCACCACAACTGGGACGAGTTGCGCCACCGGAGACGAGCTGGTATGAGGCGGGGACGAGCGAGGGAGGCCGGAGAGAGAGCCGCTGGGACGTTTCGGGCGCCGCCGCGCTCCCGTCGCTCATCTTGGCCCACCGAGACGAGGAGCCGCAGCCTCCATGGGCGGCGGTGATGGGACTCTATCGCTAGACGAGCCGGGCGCCGCCGCACTCCCGTCGCTCGCCGCGACCCGCTGAGACGAGGAGCATCGGCCCTTGCGGCCCTGCGCAGCTCCTCCGGTCCTCGTTGCGGGGCGGATGAGGGGGTGGGGAGGCCCGCCGGGATGCCACGTTGTCGGGCGCAGGTCAGCGGCGGGTGGAGCTGCGCGCACACTGGCGGCGAGGGCCGGATCCATGGCGCCTCGATTTGCCTCAAGGAGGAGGGCGCGACCTGGGCGCGGCTATTTGGGGTTCGGGGGAGGGTAGGCGGCTGTGCTCTGGTGGGTGGCTGGTGGAGGCGCTCCGGCGGGAAGGCGAGGTGGTGGTTTGTCGCGCACGAGCCGGAAGGAACGGAAGAGGAAAAATTGTTTCGCACGCTGGGTACGTAGCTGGAGCAGGGTAGAGGAGAGAGAACCCCTCTATTCATGAAGTAAAAGAGGAAGCTTTTTGCTTATTTTGCTTATTTAAATACTTGGGATTACCTTTGCATACAAGGAAACTGCGCAAAGTGGATTTTCAACCTCTAATTGATAAAATTGGAGGCAAATTACCGAGCTGGAAAGGAAAGCACATGCCGAGAGCTGGGAGAGTAGAACTAGCAAAATCAGTGCTAACCTCCATAGTGGCTTATCATGCGGCTGTTTTTCCTTTCCCAAAGTGGGTAACAAAGCGAATAGACAAGATCAGACACAATTTTATTTGGAAAGGAGAGGACACTGAACAACATACTAGCGGCCACTCCTTAGTGAACTGGTCAATTGTCAAGAGACCCAAAGAATTAGGAGGACTGGGGGTACTCGATTTAGAGAATTTTGGGTCCGCATTGAGGCAAAGATGGTTGTGGCACATATGGTTAGACGAGGACAAACTATGGAAGGGGATGGGAACACCGTGCAATGAGAGGGATATTGCACTGTTTGACCAGTCCACTGAGATCACCATTGGAGATGAAAAAACAGCTCAGCTTGTTCGCCAAGCCTGCTGCTTATCAGCAGCTACAGTTTTCACAGTTATTTCTTCAGCAGCTGCTACAATGTTTGCAGTTATTTCTTCAGCAGCCGCTACAGTAAAACAGCTGCAAACAGCCTGCCGAACAGGGCCAGCGTTGTTCTGGCACCATAGGTGGCTGGATGGAAAAAAGCTAAAGGATATGGCCCCAAATCTGTTCAAACTGACAAGACACAAAAACAGGACGGTAGCCAAAGAGCTAGAGGATGGAAGCTGGATCAAGTCAGTTAGGAAATTAACCAAACTGTGCAAATTGTGGAATATGTCACACTGTGGGGTAGATTGAGAATGGTGATTTTGGCAGAAAGCTCTAAAGATGCAATTCGTTGGAGATGGTCTCAGGATGGTAAATACACATCAAAGAGCCCGTTCGGCAGCCGGTTTTGCAGCCGGCTGCAGCTGCTCCTGGACATCCGCAACAGTAGAAGCAGCCCAGCCGTTCGGCAGGCTGGAAGCAGCCCGCGGGCTGCGACGCGCGCGCTAGTCATTCCGGCGGCCTGTTGCCCGCGCGAGTCTTATCCAGTCGATAGGTTTCTCGCGTTGCCCAAGCCTCCACTCACCGCTCCTCCTCTCTGCCTCGCCCGACGTCGCCCCCCGCCGCTCTCCGCTCCTCCTCTCCGCCTCCGGTCCTCCTCTCTGGGGTTTGCCGCCGTCGCCTGGATCCGTGGCGCCGGCGGCCGATTCGATGCGACGCGTGGACGCCGCAGGTGGCACCGCCTGGATTCACTCTCCCCGCGTTCCCTCCCCTCGAGTCACTGTCGCCAGCACCACCTCGTCGACTCATCGTCTCGCCGTCGCCTGCCGCGGATCTGCATCATCGCCGTCAGCCTCGTCCCCGTGGTGAGTACATCCTGCCGCCTCCACCTTCTTTTCAAATGGTACGAGCCGCTTTATGCATGTTGGCGGTCCTTATTGAATAATTTTTACCGCCAATCTATCAATATAAAAGGGCTTATAAGACACATAGAATAGGGATATTTTATAAACTAATGCCTTTTCACGAGTTTTGGTGATATTTGATTGCAGGAACAATATTCTGGAGGAAATGGACCTGTGTTGGCAAAACACAGGCCGGCCGGCCATCCCTCCAGGCCGGAAGGTCCCCCTTTGCTTCCAAAAGTCTCAGCATTCCTCCCAGTGGGCGGTAAACAGGCCAAACACATCGAAACTGAAGCCTAAGTTGGAGTTTTCCGTCGACGTTCTAGAAGGTGGGCCAAATGGGCCTAAACTTGGCCCTTACTCCAGTTCTGCCGCCTCCAGACAACAACCGACAGTACAACCGTCATGGGGAAGCGATCTGAGATGTCCACGCAGAAGTCGGTGGCAAACCGCCACATCGGAGGGCCGGCCGGCCACCCCCCTAGGCCGGCTGGCCAAGCTTGGCGGGCAAATCACTCCAACCGCCTCTCACTCGCTCTACATAAACCCCCTTCTCATATTTGGGTATAAATAGGGGGTAGCGCCTACGGATCAACAGACACAAGAAGGAGAAGTGAGTAGTTCCATTCCAAAGGCGAAGCGCTGCCTCTATAGTGCTTAGAAAATAGGGAGAGAGTGAGAGTAGTTCGGAGAAGCGCCGGGCTTGTCGGCGTTCTTCTCCAGCTTGTACCTCGACGGAGTCCTGCCTTTTTTTAAGTAAGACTTCGTGATTCTTTTATGGTAACTTAGTTTCCTTTTTGAGTAAGTTATTTCCTTTACTTGCTTACGGGATCATCGCTCTGTTTAGAGTGCCTTAGTCTTTGTTGGATCCGAGATTAAGGTAGTAATCGATAGTGTAGACGTGGTGTCTAGACTAGAGGTTATCTTTGTTTGCCGCGTGCCCCACGGATAGTAGAGGTAGGTGGTAGGTGGTGACAGCCCTATCCGCCCTCGGTAGCCCTCCACGTTCGGGTACGTTGTAGAGCTGTAGACCGGAGTCGCCTGGCAGACCAGGGGTAAGCCGGTGCCCGAAGTGAGGAAGTAAAAGCGAAACTTATCTTACTCTATCTAGAAGCTTTATCCATAGGAATCCTCTCTACCCAAGCCTATCATATACTTCTTGTTGTCCTTGGACGAGCCTGTTAGAAGATAAACACACACGTTCCCTGTGGATTTTCGATACCTTGGAATACTCCTGGGTGAAGTGCTACATCGGTATTCTCCGTGCGCTTGCGGATTTATCTGTGGTCGTTAAGAAATACCAACAAGCATTTCTGGCGCCGTTGCCGGGGAACGGTTGCTGTTTTATCTCCGAACCTTGTTCGTCCTCGTATCTTTTTATTTTTTATTTTATTCCTTTTCTTTTTCTATCATGGAGCAACCCACCATACAACAGTTATCTCCTCTGAAGGGCTAATTCTTTGAGCCACCATCATCTTCACATCCTATCCATGCATCTGGCTATCAAATATGCCCTGGCTTTATAGCCATGGTTCGGGATCGATCTTTCTCTGGTCTTAACCACGAAAATCCCTACCACCATCTGCGAGAATTCGAGCAATTGTGTTCCTGCCTCCTAATTAAAGGCATGACACAAGAAACTCTAAAATGGAAATTGTTTCCTTTCTCTCTTCAAGAAAGGGCGAAACAATGGTACGATCGCACGATTGGGAGCGTGAACGGCGATTGGCAAGAACTACGAGATAAATTTTGTCTTGCATTCTTCCCTCTGCATCGTGTTGCCGCTCTTCGAAGGGAAATTTTCAATTTCTCGCAGAATGAGAAAGAATCCATAGGTGCAGCCTGGACTAGATTTTCCTTGTTAACTCAATCAGGCCCAGACTTGTCTATCCCAAATCACGTGTTGCTACAGCATTTTGTTTGGGTTTAAACAAGGAATCTGCCCTATATCTTGACATTTCTGCTGGAGGTTCTTTCACGCATAAAACTCCGACAGAAGGAAAGCAACTCTTAGATCGCATCCTAGATAGCACTTCTTATGTCGCCGATGCTGCTGAACCCCATACAGAGGAAGTTAAGTCGAGCCAAGAGAAACCCTCAACATCCGAATCCAACCCTTCATCTTCCACAATCAAAGATTCACATGTTGAGCCATCTCCCGAACCAAGAACAATGATGGAGGAAGAAGAAATTCAACCTCTTGAGTTCACATCTAAATTCGAGGAAGATCTTTTCAAAGACTACGGGAATACCTCGAATTATCACTGCCAAAAGAAACCACCATTTTCAACTTCTCTTCCCGATCCTCTTGAAGAGGCTTTCCTCCTAAAGACGGTTAAGGAATTAAGCTCAATCATGAGCAACGAATGGTCAAGGGAAGGCGAGCTTTCTTCAGAAGTCATTCGAATCAACGCTCCGCCCTCAACCATTCAATGTTGTATTAGAGGAGTCATGGTGGATGTTCTTTACAATCCCACTGTCGGTGCTAACATAGTCTCTGATTCTTTCGCTTTTGACATCTTGGGCGATGTACCTTTAGCACCGACTAATAAATCCTTCAAGAGCCCCTCAGGACCCATTCTAGAAGGGTATGGGATTTTGCAAAACGTGACCGTAAGGCACGAAAATGTCGAGGTTCTCCTAGATTTTCATGTTTTCGAAGTCCAAGACTTTGATATTCTAATCGGACATCCCATAGAGATGTTACTCATGGATGCTCCGACACTAGGGAATCTCGACATAAAACTTGGGGAAGACACATTTTCTGTCCCGATCGCAGAATTCCAAGTCTGAAAGTCTCCCCAAGGATGAGCCAATCGAGGAAGTGATGTCTGTTTTTCCTTTCGAGCCTCCCGAATCAATCCTCGACAAAGATGCTGAACAATTCATTCAAGAGGAGGATGATTTAGGAGAGACCATCGAGTTACCTGAATCTGAACCAGCACCACGACCGCCGGTTGAGCTAAAACCCCTTCCTTCAGGCCTTCGCTATGCTTTTCTACACGGTGATAAGGAAGCCCCTGTCATCATAAGTGACAAGCTTTCCAAGAAGAAACCGCTAAACTCTTAGCCGTTCTAGAAAAGCATCGCTCAGCTATAGGCTACTCACTCCAAGATCTCAAGGGGATTAGCCCCGCTCTCTGCACCCATCGCATTCCTATCGATTTTGATAGCGCACCCTCCAGGGAGCCTCAAAGGAGGCTAAATAATGCGATGAGAGAAGTTGTTAAGAAAGAGGTCTTAAAGCTTCTGCACGCTGGGATAATTTATCCCGTACCACATAGTGAGTGGGTTAGCCCTGTCCAAGTTGTGCCTAAGAAGGGAGGTATGACGGTTGTTAAGAACAATAAAAACGAGTTGATCCCACAACGAACCGTCACAGGGTGGAGGATGTGCATCGACTACAGAAAGCTTAACAAGGCAACAAAAAAGACCATTTCCCGCTGCCATTCATTGATGAAATGTTGGAACGGCTGGCGAAACACTCTTACTTTTGTTTCCTTGATGGGTATTCTGGTTACCATCAAATCCCCATCCATCCTGATGATCAAAGCAAGACCACCTTCACATGTCCCTATGGAACCTTTGCCTACCGTAGAATGTCCTTCGGTTTGTGCAATGCACCTGCATCTTTCCAAAGGTGTATGATGTCCATCTTCTCCGACATGATCGAGGAAATCATGGAAGTTTTCATGGACGATTTTTCTGTCTATGGAAAAACCTTTGATCATTGTCTTGAAAACTTGGACAAGGTCTTGCAAAGATGTCAAGAGAAGGACCTGGTACTTAATTGGGAAAAGTGCCACTTGTGGTCCGAGAAGGGATAGTCCTAGGACACTTGGTGTCCGAAAGAGGGATAGAGGTGGATAGAGCAAAAATAGAAGTTATAGAACAGCTCCCACCTCCGATCAATGTGAAAGGAGTCCGTAGCTTCCTAGGCCACGCGGGTTCTATCGACGATTTATAAAAGATTTCTCGACGATCGCTAGACCCCTCACAAACCTTTTAGCTAAGGATGCGCTGTCGTGTTTAGTGATGAGTGTTTAAATGCTTTTAATATCCTCAAGAAAGCACTCATCTCAGCCCCAATCATACAACCCCCTGATTGGACGCTGCCCTTTGAGATAATGTGTGATGCTAGTAACTATGCTGTAGGTGCCGTTCTCGGCCAAACTAAAGATAAAAAGCACCACGCAATCTCTTATGCTAGTAAAACTTTGACAGGAGCTGAACTTAACTATGCAACAACTGAAAAAGAACTCCTAGCTATTGTTTTTGCTATCAATAAGTTTAGATCTTACTTAGTAGGAGCCAAGGTTGTTGTTTATACCGATCATGCTGCTTTGAAATACCTGCTCTCTAAGAAAGATGCTAAACCCCGTCTCATAAGATGGATCCTTCTACTCCAAGAGTTTGATCTTGAAATTAAAGATAAGAAAGGAGTAGAAAATTCCGTAGCAGATCATTTGTCGCGTTTGCAAGTCACTAACATGCAGGAACTACCGATAAATGACTTCCTACGGGATGACATGCTGCTGAAGGTGACGGACTCCAACCCCTGGTATGCAGATATTGTGAACTTTATGGTTGCAGGTTATGTGCTACGGGGGAGAACAAAAGGAAGCTCATTCAGGAGAGTCGTCGTCACCTATGGGATGAGCCATACCTTTACAGAGTTTGTGCTGACGGATTACTGAGAAGGGTGTGTGCCGACAGTCGAAGGCACCAAGATTATTGAAAAATGCCATGCAGGTCCATATGGAGGACATTATGGTGCATACCGCACACATGACAAGATATGGCAGAGTGGATTCTTCTGGCCGACAATGTATGAAGACACCAAAGAATTCATTCGAAGATGCTCAAGGTGCCAAAGAGTTGGAGGCATTACTTCTCGTGACGCAATGCCCTTGACATACAATCTTCAAGTGGAATTATTTGATGTTTGGGGCATCGACTTCATGGGACCATTCCCCAAGTCTTATGATTGTAAGTACATCTTGGTTGCCGTCGACTATGTGTCCAAGTGGGTAGAAGCAATGCCATGCCGAGCTGCAGATGCTAAACATGCCCGCAGGATGTTCCACGAGATCATCTTTCCTCGTTTTGGGACACCTAAAATGGTAATAAGTGACGGAGGGTCTCATTTCATTGATAAGACCTTCCGAAAATTCTTAAAGGAGCTTGGAGCAGAACACAACATTGCAACACCATACCATCCCCAGACTAGTGGACAAGCGGAAACTTCAAACAAGCAAATAAAGAATATCTTGCAGAAGACCGTGGATGAAATGGGGAAGGGATGGAAACTAAAACTACCCGATGCACTTTGGGCATACAGGACTGCATACAAGACACCCATCGGCATGTCACCCTACCAACTCGTCTATGGAAAAACATGTCACCTACCTGTTGAGTTGGAACATAGGGCACACTGGGCCATTCGGAAATGGAACATGGATTCCACGATGGCAGGAGAACACCGAAAAATGCAACTTTCTGAGCTGGAGGAATGGAGAGAGAAAGCCTATCATAGTGCCAGAATCTACAAGGAAAGAACTAAGAGATGGCATGATAAAAGGATCAATGAAAAGAGTTCAAACCGGGGGATAAGGTGCTACTCTTCAACTCCAGAGTCAAGCTTTTCGGACATGGAAAACTTCGGAGTAAATGGGATGGACCATTCACCGTCGTTGAAACTTCACCGCACGGAGCAATCACACTCCAAGACGACGGAGGTAACCTTTTTAAGGTCAATGGCCAATGTTTAAAAGTTTTCCTAGAACCAGATAAAAATCTAGATGAAGAGGTAGATGTGATAGAATTAATTGATTCTAATCGTTCATAGCCTCTTGTCATGATTTTTAATGCTCCTGCTAAAATAAAAAAAATCTCTTGTTTAATTGAATAAAATTTCAGCTCACCGGTCGTTACCCCGGTCGAGTCTCTTTTGTTTCCACCTTGTTGTTTGTTTTGAATAAAAATGCAGGTACAAAAATAAGTGTGGGGGGAGGTCCTTCGAGATTCTCATCGCACAAACAAATGGGACTCCTCACCAACACAACGCGCAGCACTTCACGGATCGTCAGTCTCTGCGTCATCAACTGGTTTGCGCATCTCATCTCTCAACCTCCCCTATTTGTGAGTTAAAACTGAATAAATTTGAAAATAATGCTAAAAGTTTAACTCGTGAGCAAATTAAACTTTAATACTTTCCATTGGTTGGCTTGCATATTCTTTATTCCTAGCCAATTTACCCCGTTGTTTGTGAACTCATTTCTTTTAGGAAAACATGTTTATCTAAGTAATTGATGGGTGTGATATGGTTAGGTGAAAGGAATCTTTGCTTCAACTGTTTTAAGTACTCGGGAAATTTCATCTTAAAAAAAAATATATAGCAATGCTCCTCAATGATTCAAATATCCTACCAGAGCCATATGTTGAACAAAATGCAAAACTCTACACATATGCTGCTTGCTATTACTTTGTGCTTTGTCAAATTGTTGTGACCCTAGTAAGAATACTTTTCATATTGTTTTGATCAAGAATCACGTACACACACCACCTCCATATGCTATATTCCTACACTGGGAATTAGTAATATCATCTTCATCACTCCATAAAAAAAAAAAACTCCATCAAGTGGTTGTTGATCTCTCTCAAATATCTCTCTTGCAAAAGAGACATGGCTATGCGAAAAAAAAAGGGGCAAAAATGCCGAGCCTGATCAAAAAAAAAAAAAAAAGCCATGTTCTCAAGTTCAACCAAAAGAGAGATCATTTCAGCAAGGAGTTTCCATCACATATCCACACACGTGCACATTCTTGATCATGATGATATGATTTGTTTTCTTCATGGATCCGGTTTTTGACTTTGCAACATAAGTAGTACAAGTTTGCTCCTTGTTCATCCCTACCTGAGCTCCATATCAGCCAATTTAGACGTAGGATGAAAAGAGGCAAATTCAATGCCTTTGTGAGGATTCATACACCTTGAGTGATTCGAGAGGCAAACCATTTGAGGAGCACAGCTATGTTTTTACTTTTGAAATTATATCAAAAACCCGAGTTACTCAACAGAAGAAGTGAAGGTGACTTGAATCAAGACCGTTCCACTCTTCAATCACCCAAGATGACATGGTAGACACCATAAAGTTCACAGCTGCAGGTATGGCATGGAATGACTTGTATGCTCGCATCATGCCAATGGAAGGTGTTGGTTCTTAACCTTTGCTCGGGACGAGCAAAGAACTAAGTGTGGGGGGTTTGTTGGCGGTCCTTATTGAATAATTTTTACCGCCAATCTATCAATATAAAAGGGCTTATAAGACACATAGAATAGGGATATTTTATAAACTAATGCCTTTCCACGAGTTTTGGTGATATTTGATTGCAGGAACAATATTCTGGAGGAAATGGACCTGTGTTGGCAAAACACAGGCCGGCCGGCCATCCCTCCAGGCCGGCCGGTCCCCCTTTGTTTCCAAAAGTCTCAGCATTCCTCCAGTGGGCGGTAAACAGGTCAAACACATCGAAACTGAAGCCCAAGTTGGAGTTTTCCGTCGACGTTCTAGAAGGTGGGCCAAATGGGCCTAAACTTAGCCCTTACTCCAGTTCTGCCGCCTCCAGACAACAACCGACTGTACAACCGTCATGGGGAAGCGATCTGAGACGTACACGCAGAAGTCGGTGGCAAACCGCCACATCGGAGGGCCGGCCGGCGGCCGGCCAAGCTTGGCGGGCAAATCACTCCAACCGCCTCTCACCCGCTCTACATAAACCCCCCTTCTCATATTTGGGTATAAATATGGGGTAGCGCCTACGGATCAACAGACACAAGAAGGAGAAGTGAGTAGTTCCATTCCAAAGGCGAAGCGCTTGCCTCTATAGTGCTTAGAAAATAGGGAGAGAGTGAGAGTAGTTCGGAGAAGCGCCGGGCTTGTCGGCGTTCTTCTCCAGCTTGTACCTCGACGGAGTCCTGCCTTTTCTTAAGTAAGACTTCGTGATTCTTTTATGGTAACTTAGTTTCCTTTTTGAGTAAGTTATTTCCTTTACTTGCTTACGGGATCATCGCTCTGTTTAGAGTGCCTTAGTCTTTGTTGGATCCGAGATTAAGGTAGTAATCGATAGTGTAGACGTGGTGTCTAGACTAGAGGTTATCTTTGTTTGCCGCGTGCCCCACGGATAGTAGAGGTTGGTGGTAGGTGGTGACAACCCTATCCGCCCTCGGAAGCCCTCCACGTTCGGGTACGTTGTAGAGCTGTAGACCGGAGTCGCCTGGCAGACCAGGGGTAAGCCGGTGCCCGAAGTGAGGAAGTAAAAGCGAAACTTATCTTACTCTATCTAGAAGCTTTATCCATAGGAATCCTCTCTACCCAAGCCTATCTTATACTTCTTGTTGTCCTTGGACGAGCCTGTTAGAAGATAAACACACACGTTCCATGTGGATTTTCGATACCTTGGAATACTCCTAGGTGAAGTGCTACATCGGTATTCTCCGTGCGCTTGCGGATTTATCTGTGGTCGTTAAGAAATACCAACAGTGCAGTGGCGAAGCTAGGGATCTAGACACCCAGGTGCACCGCTTGATTCATAGCCCTCAATTGATGGTGCTGCTTCCCAACAAGTTGTGGTTTCATGTTTTCCATAACAGTTTAGTGTTGGCAAAAGGAAAGATAAATCTGGTTTCTGTATCTTGGAGGTATTGATTTCAAACCCTAAACTTCCTGTGCCTTCATATGCAGCAACCGGATCAAAAAAGGCATCTGTGTTACTTCTCGCATTCGATACGCTGGCACGGTCATCCACTGGATCGTGCTCTCCTACTGAAGCCAGGCATCAGGCTTCGTTGCGTTCAAAACGCCGCCGCCAACAAATCAAGGCAAGTTGTGGTTCTTCTTTACGTCTACTGTCAATATTCCTTTGTGAAATGAACTGTGTAGCGAGTTACTCTATGCAATGCCACATTGGGCTGTGGGTACAGATGGACCGGAACCGCGTAAATTGGGACTATGAGGCAACCAAATTGTTGATGGAACTTTGCAAGAGGGAGAAGACTCTTTGCAACTTCAACGCCGCTGGCCCAACTGGACTAGGCTGGAAACATATTCACCAAGGCCTCAACGCAACCTTTCCAGGCAGATATGACCACAGGCAAGCAAGCAACAAGCTTGGCAGTATGAAGAAGCGCTACCAACAATGGCTGGGTCTTCAAACGCAAACTGGTCTCGGCCGCGACCGCAACACTGGCGGCGTTTCAGCTGATGACTCGTACTGGGAGCAACATGCAGCTGGGGTATGTGCTTCACCCACACCACTCTTTGCACAAATGTTGTACCCTTACCTTGTCTGAATCATCAATACACTGCAGGTTGAGCCCACCCCTGTTCAAGATCGTGGCAAGCCTCCGCCCTTCCTTGAAGACCTGGAATTTATATTTGGGAAGACACCCCAAGACAGGGGCAATTTGCTCTGCGCTGGGGGTGTGAATGAGGGGTCACCATCATCTCATGTCCCTTCTCCAGTCGCTTCTGACAGTCCTTACGGCTTCGAACAGGAGTTGTTGGGTGGATCTGCTCACAGAACACCGTCAAAGAGGACATCTGTTGGAGGGAGCGTTAACAGCCCAACAAAGAAGAGGAGCCGTACCTCAATGGAAGAATCTGTGCAGGTCATGGCAGAGACCTTTGTTCAGAACAACGCCATGATGGCCAAGAAAGATGAGGAAGACAAGATGTTGGATGTGTTCGAGGCATTGGTCGAAGATGGATTTATGGAGGGAACAGAACACTACCTGAAAGCTCTGCATTTTTGCAAGGATCACTTGAATCGTGTTCAGTTCATGCGCCTGAGTAGCCGCAAGTCCCGCATTGCTTGGATCGATTTCAAGTGGCAGCTGCTGGAATGAACTGGGACAATTTTCCTCTAGTTATTTTCTAAGTTGTATGCATGTGCTATGTCATGAACTATGTATAACATGTCATGAATTCTTTGTTTTTCATGGTTTACTTCTGTAATGTGTGACGGAATATTTGTGTCATGTGTGCTGCATTTTTTGTGTAATGTGTGATGGATTATTATGAACTCTACTATTTACTTACTTCCTGAATTATAATTTTTTGCTTCGTTATAAATCTTAAATTAACTTGCTTGCAACTGATTGTCTTCCTTCTCTGTGAAACAGATGACAAGGAAGGAACTTGCTGGATGAAGGCAGGCACCTTCCTCACTTAGGGAAAGGTATTACTGCCCTTTCCTGCAATGTCCCATAGGTATTACTTGTCCATTCCTTATTTTTGTCACCTGTTGGTTACGTTTTTATTTAATTACATCTAGGATGGCCACCATCAATGAGGCGGTGTTTTTCGACTGGGCAGCCATTACTGCGGCGTGTGTGCAGCAGTGGTAATTACAGGCCGAAGAGGAGGAGTCTGACGAGGAGGAACAGCCACCCCGTTTCAGTTTCTCACCGGCCATCAATGGAACTGACCTTGAGGGACCGGGAAAGCTGCAAACGGAATTTTCGTATGTCTCCTGAATCCTTCTATCACCTCCATGCCATCTTAGTTGTAGAGTGTGGTCTACAATCTACACAAGAGGTTGAGTCCATTGAGCCATTAGCCATGTTTGTGTGGACTTGTGCAACCCGTCGGTCAACTAGGCAGATAATGGACACGTTTCATCGTTCCTTGGACACTATACGTAGGAAGATGGCTCATGTGGCAGATGTCATGCTAAGATTTGCCCAAAGAGTCATATGTCCCAAAGACCCAACCTACTCAAGAGTTAGTCCTAGGCTGGAAAAGTGGTCACCGTACTTCGATGGCTGCATTGGTGCTTTAGATGGAACTCACATTCCAATAAAAGTTAAAAAGGAGTCACGAGAGGACATGCTGAATAGGAAAGGTTGGACAAGCTTTAATGTGTTAGGAATAGTTGATCATGAAATGCGCTTCACATTTGTTGGTGTCGGGAGGTCAGGGGCATGCCATGACATGGCCGTGCTAAGGGATTGTCAAAAGGACGAATGTTTCCCACATCCACCAGCAGGTTAGCCTTCTAATTCATGCATATAACACTTTGTTGTCCTCTAGTGATTATGCATACCTTGTCATCTGGTTTATTCAATTCACACGTCTTGCTAGGTTGGTACTACATGAAGTCTAACTGACAAGACATAACTAATAAGTAGTGACCTGTACTGGTTTTTGTCCTGTCATTATAATCTGGTCACCTGTTACTAAATGTTTACAAGGATTATCAAGAATATTTAGGTCACATATACAATTGCCTCTACTTATTTTTGGCTAGTCAATCATCATCTGGTTAACTAGTACTCCGAAGTTAATATTTACAAGAAGTAGCTACATTCTTGTGCAATAGAGAAAAATGTAAATGTTGACAAGTATTAGCAAAAATATTTAGGTGACATGTACAAGGGCCTCTACTTATTTTTGGCTTGTCAATCGTCATCTGGTTAAGCAGTAGTAAATATTTACAAGAAGTAGAAAGAATCTTTTCCGGTTGGGGAAAAGTTGATGAAGTCATAATTTTGCACGCCTGTGCCCCTTAATTTATGGTTTGCCCTTGGTACTAATTGAACAGAAGCCACCAATATACTTATTTTGTAACTGATCACTAGCACACTTTGACTAGCCAATGATCACATATTGATCAACAACTAAGTATGAACCAACATAATCCTAAATCATGCGACGAAGGATTTAATTTTATGTATTCATTTTGAACTGCGTTGTATCTCCATCCATGAGTAATGGTATATGGGATTACTTTTTTGTAGGAATGTTTTATGCTGTGGATTCTGGATATAAATTGCAACATGGTTATTTGGCGCCGTACAAGAATGAAAGGTACCATCTCCAACAGTTTGTGGAAGTAACCCTACATCTTTGGAGGAGAAGTTTAACCATCACCATGCAAGCATTCGAAATGTGGTTGAAAGGGCATTCGGAGTTCTAAAGAGCAGGTGGCAAATATTGGAAGGAATTCCCTTTTATGCCTCCGCCATGCAAGTGAAGATCATCATTGCTTGCTTCGCACTCCACAACTTTCTGGTTGACATGAAAGCAGCAGAGGAACCGCAGATCCTTGGCCACCCTGTGAACCGTATGTGGATGGATTTACTTGCTGGTGATTCTATTCAGAGTACGCGCGTGTGGATCGCAACCGGAGTGTACCATATCCCACCTTGAGGTATCACAACTTCTTGATCATAGCAAACATTTCAGTTGTGAGCAATAGTTGCTGTTTGTGTAATCAATTATGGACTACATGGCAGATGGAGGAGGCTTATCAATTGAGGCATCAAAGTATGAGGGTTGCAGCACGTCGGCAGTCCGTTAGATTGCATTTTGGAAGGTACCACTCCTATGTAGTAGTAGTCTGTTAACTATATTTTTTGTGCAATGACGCATCAATGGCCCATTTGGAAGTGACAAGGTGTATGTACTAGTATTAGGTTAATTCTATTAGTTGTACGAAATGTGTGTATGTACTAGTATTTGGACGTCATGTGGTATGTATTTGTAGCGCAAATTTGCGTGTTTGTAACCGCAGCCATTTGAGTGTTGGCGCCTAATTTAAATGTGTAGCTGCAGCCATATGTGTGTACTGAAACAAACTGCTATTTGTGTGCAATTATTGTTTGAGAAGAACTGTCCTTTGTATGACCGAGAGGCAAATTTTACAGTTTGTAATTGGAGCCAAGTCAACTTCAATGGAGATTAGTTGAATGTTCTTTTTTGTGCTGTGTTGGCGCCAACTTTGAAACGTTTGAAGTGTTACGGGCTGTAGCATGTGTTGGCGCAGAAATTTGAAATCGTTGCTGCCTCCTGCGGCTTCTGCTGCTACTGTTGGTACTGCTGGTACTGTTACTTCTTAACAGCAACAGCTGCAGCCGGCTGGAATCCCTCCAGCCGAACAGGCTGAAAATCTGCTTACGTGGTCCAGTTTTGGGGATCGTACCCCCCTTTTGACCTGTCGGGTTTGTGGAAAGGAAGAGCTGAACCCAAAGTCCTCATGTTTGCATCACTAGCATTGCATGAAAAAATACTAACCGCTGATAATCTAGAAACAAGAGGATGGGATAACAATGTGATTTGCCCTCTGTCTCAGTGAGGCAGAAACACCAAGACATCTCTCATCAATTGCGGTTTTGCGATGCAGGTCACTAACAAAATCTATAGCTGGTTCAATTTGCAGGGTACGCCGCATCCTAATGAGGAAGAGGTTGGGATCCCACAATGGCTGCAAGAAGCAACAAGGACCATGAACCGAGAAAACAAGAGATCACAGACAGGGATCATTTGCTATGCTTGGTGGAATATTTGGAAGGAAAGGAACAGACGCATTTTCCAAGGCGTGGAAAAGGATGAATTGCAGGTGGCTTTTCTGGAAAAAGAGGAGATCGACCAATACCAAAGAGCTATTCATCATCAGTAGTCATCTTAGAGATCGAGTAATCATGTAAACCTTAGTGTCTCTTAAATCTTTTGGGCCAGGTAATGTCTAGAGTCTCGGGCAGGGGCCTCCCTTGCTGTCAGTTAGGGTTTGGGTAGGAAGAGGCAATTTGCAGTCTTCTACAACCTGTTATTTTCTTTGAGGCAACTCAGGTTGCCTTGTGTTTACCAGGGACCGAGTTTGTATTTTCTCTTTTTTTTTCTCCTACTTTAATGAAACGGCAGAGCACCTGCCTTTTTTCGTCCAAAAAAAAACTCCGCTGATGGGCTTTGACACATTTAGTATTGACCTCGCCAAAATAACACTTATTTTGTTGTCACTTTGATTTTCATATCCTTTCTCCCTTTTTCTGTATTACTATTTTCCTTTTCTCATCCAGGCCACGTGAAATGACCATCATGGTAAAAGCGGCATCCACTCCTCGTCGTCTCCACGGTGGCTCCTTCTCCTTCCCTGACACAGCACGTCAACCCGGCCAACGACGAGGCCGCCCTTCCTCCCTTTCATCGGCGACGAGGTCGCGAGCTAGTGACGACGGTGAAGAGGGGACGGTGTGGCGGCGGCCCAGCCCGTCCCGTTGTTCCTAGTAGTGGTGGGCGCCGCCGTCCATCGCTGAAAAATACCCACTTCGGCGGACATTTTGTTCACCACTAATGGCCCTCTTGCTATATTAAAGGCTGAAGATGGCATAGTGTTGGTGGTTTCTAAGTACCTGTTTTATATGCCGAAAACCACCAACATCGTATCATATTCTCATCATAATCATGTGTTATTACCTCTAATATTGACGATTTCCACATGTAGTGTTGTTTTAGTGCTATGTTGCAGGATTAAGTGAAATGACACTATAATGGCTCAAATATGAGAAGTACCGACATGAAGCCCGACTCGCCATGCAAGGAGGGCTTCCCACTAGCCCATGGCACCTAGAAGACACCTCTGGACGTCCATGGAACCCAACATGCAAGCCCAAGGTCGTGGCCCAATGCCTAAGGATTTCTAGAAGGTTTATCCGGAAGGAAAGATCAATTCGCGCAGTCCAGAAACAGTACTGTATTGTCACGCGGATTTCGAGTTCAAGACGTGCTCTAATGGGAATCTAATGTAAAGGAAAGTTGTAGATCTCGTCGAGAGCTTTCCGGAACATATATGGATTGTCCCGTTTGGATTCTGGAGCTAGGAGATATGGGCCCCGCAAGGAAACCTGCGCAGAGGAGTCCGAATCAGGACAGATATTTTGGCATCGCATATTTGGGAACCAAGACGGCCGAATCTGGAGATCCAATGAATACCAAAGTTGTAGATCTTTTCGAGGGCTACGAGATAGAGTCCAAGTTTGCCCCATTTGGACTCCGGACGAGGAAGATATGATTCGTGGAAGGCGGAGCTGCGAAAAGGAAAAACAAGTCCGAATTGGAAACGACTCGTGCCGATCGGCACGACTTTGGTGCCGACCGGCACCGACCCAGAATTGCTTCCTTTCGCCTCCAAACGTCTCCCCACTGTATATATAACCCATGGGACGCCCCGAGGACAGAGATAGGCCGCCAGAGGGACAACACAGCTAGTAAGTTTAGAGCCACCGGAGCTTTGCCCCGTTCCTCATGTCCTCTAGTTGCTAGATCAAGAACCACCGGTGTTAAAGAGGTGATCCATCAAGGTAGGCCTACTAGATGGTGATGTATCTTGCACTATGTATTATCGAAGTATGGTTGAATATGTGGATGAATGGTTTTGATTATTGATTGCCTGGATTTTATGGTCTTTACATGCACTTGTTCCTACGCTTAGTGACGACTAAGTATTAGATATTATCTTAATTGTGGTGGCAATAAGAGGTGAGGGATTCAATCTCTCACTATCTCCATTGTGGTTAAGGTAGTATTGGGATCTTGTAATGCGCCATAATTGCACGTTGTCTCTGTACCTCAACAGCCGCTAATGCATACGCGATGATCTTTGAGATGATGTGTAGAATAGGAAGAGGCTACCGATTAAGGCGATTGGTCGTGACAGGGCTCGTCGGAAAAGAGTCTCAACCTATCGATCTTCGGTTATCACTAATTGAGTAATCCCGTTTATGATGCTATTCAACTAAGCTTTTTGGTTACGATCTCAACTAGCAGACTTGGCTAACTTACCCCGTGATCTAATCAGGTTCCTTAGGCCATTCAAGCAATCTTCGGGCAATTTAGCTCCTGTGCCGATCGGCACACCCCTTGTGCCGACCGGCACAACCCTCACTTTCACCCTTTTTCATGCTCTTGTATATGCAATATGTACTTCATGCTAGGATTGATTTGTTAGACGAAATAGTAAACCCTAAACACGGTTCTCTTGCTGATCCTTGTGGATTCGATATAAACTTTGGAATACTCTGAGGGAAAAAGCTACAATATACACCGTCCACTTGCGGTATATAAATAGGTGCGTATAAACGACCAACACATAACCATTGCATTTACGGAGTTTGTTGTTTGTTGCTCTCACATAATGGAATTGGATGCCTGCAAGCTGCACCTGAACTCGCCGCCTCAGTGTGACGGAAGCTCTGGCGCATGTCTAGCTGCATGCAGCCCTAGCGATCTAATCAGAGTTGTCACTACAGAAGGGATGCCATGAACCGTCACGGTAGGTCAGATGCGACATGCGACCCCATTCCTGGACAAGCCACCCATAGTCTATTTCCTTCCCAAGCCACCCTGACGGAGATGGAGGATGCCATTGGGGCATGGCTCCCACGTTCTCATGCCATACCTGGTCTCCTCTGGACAGCACCGTGGGACGCGATTGAACGCAAGCCAAGGTTGCAAAAGGGAGAAGCGCCTCGAGAGGGGTCGCTCGCCGCAGCGGATGAGTCGAGCGGAGACGAAGCATCATCCGACTACGCTGCGATTTGCCACTACTCTCATACTCTGCACCAACGGGGCGAAATACAACTTTTCCAATGTCTTGTTTTCGTGCGCATTAAAGAAGTGCACATAATCTGAAAAATGAACTGCTGGTATTAATTATTCTGGTGGGGAAATGTATTTTTATTTTTGAATTTTGACTTAAATAAAATGTGTTTGTGTTTTAGGAAGTTTGAAGATTAGCACTTTTTTTGGAAAAATAGTAATTATCTAATCTTACATATTGAAATCAAGTAATTTGCAACTGTGCAAAGGTGGTTTAAAGTTTTAACTCTGACATGGAGCATGACAATAGACATTTCTTTGTCCACACGTACATTTGTTGGCAATTACAACTTAACGATCAACATCTGTGTCCAGCAATCTTAACAAATTATATATGATTATATGTTCGCAAGATCCGAATGAAATTTGCCATTTTTTTTACCTTTAATGCTATGACTTCATTTCATCATATTTTGAACTATGGGTTGAAAATATGCATTCACGTGTACAAGCCTATAAAATCATATTTGCATATTGCACATATATCGCAATTGGTCAAATTTACCTTTCTTAATCTTTATAAAGGGAAGCGCTCCTTCGTAAAAGGAAAAAGTTTAGTTTTTAAAGGCACTCAACCTTTAGTCTTTATATTAATTAGTTTAAGCTTTCACATAGTCAATTTACAGATCAGATCTTTTTTTTGTGTGTAAGTTACTAAGATCAGATCTAGCTAGAATATAAGATAAACATCGCTGGAAAATGACTTTCAGTATTAGAATGTTGGTAAGAGGTCCTTAACACAAGCGAGCAGCAGGTGGCGCGCTAACAACGTGCCGATTTCTAGTTGGACCTAAGTGACAGTTAGAAAAATTTAGGGATGTCAACATACGTAGGGGATCTATGTGACACAACAGATTAAAGTGATACCAAGAGCGTTTTGTAAGTAGAGAGACCCGAGTGACACAGTACAATCGGAAAAGTTTAGTGATCGGTTGTGCAGTTTACTCATATAAAAACAAATGGATGCTTGTAGGGGACGACGGAAAAAACTTCACGTAGGTAGGTAAATGGAAATCCCATTTAGTTGCAAGTGAGTCTCTGTCTCTGTTTTTTTTTTTTTGGCAATTTTGCCTATTTCTTAAAAAATCTTCGGTTATTGTGGAAGTAAATGGAGCAAACTAGTTTTCAAATGACCGTGCTTCCAAAATATTAAGTGCGCTGCACAATCTTGCATAACCCACCTAGAGTATCCATTACTGAGCATGGAACTTACCAGCAGATGCAGCTTGGAGATCGTCACTCATGGAATCCCGGACGTGGAGGACGAGCCGTGTGGTGTAGTTTGAGTGGATGGCGTAGAAATCTTCCATCGCCATCGAAATGCTCGTATGTGCTACCTTGCCGACCGGCGTCCCCAAATCAAGTACCACTCCCACATGGAATTCTTCTACTTTACTTTCTGTAACATTTTGTGCAGCTACAAAGCTGAATACCAAGACTAGGAACATTGTGATCCTAGCTGCTGTGGCCATCTCTTGAGCTTAGATCTCTGCGACGAACCTTTCTGCACCTGTGCATTATATATAGAATATGTGAGTGATGTTGTCTGTCTCTGGTTTTCTACCAGAGAGGGGGGTGGTAATTTCTGTTAAGATTATTTTACTTGTACCAAAATTTGTCTCCTCTGCAGTTCCTGTCAAAAGGGTAATTGTTTGCTCTTGTGGTTGAGATTTTCTTCGTTTTGCTGGCAGGTGGATCTGCTCTACTTACTTTTCAAGAGTTTACTACTGACTTGGTTATAATCTGATGTCAGTTTATTTCTTATTCAAGTGCTTGTGATCTCATATGTTGGAATAAACCGAAGACCCGTGAGTTGAAGCATGTTCTTACCATAATCTTATGTGGGTCAGTGGTGTTGTCTTATGAGCCGTGTTGTGCTTGACAAGTAATGTTGAAACGGTTTATTAATAGATAACCTCTTTTTTTAGATAATGAGAAAAACAAGCATCCCGGCCTTGACCTCAAAGAGGCTACAGCCCACTCTTACATCAATAGGCAACTCTTCCGCCTGCCATCACAACTCATAATTCATAATGAATGAAAGAAAAAGGATAACCTCTATAGTGGGTCGTCTTATTACAGAGATGTATCATAGCAATTGCATAGTCCTTTAATTTATGAATAAATTAAATAAATATTTTAAGTTACAATTTATGCAATAGTGTGTGAGTGATCTTTTTATAGTCCGTTCCTTCACCAAATAATGACCTCATTCTCTTACCCTCTCACCCCTCATCCGCATCAGTCGAAAATCTATATTGTATTGTACGAGAGACAACTGATGTGTATCATACCTGTTTAATATATTGGTGGATGGTGAAGGCGAGAGGGGACTTTTCAGCGGTAACTGGTAGCTGAGTGATTCAGGATGGTGATCGGAGAGGGGTACTTTTCAACGGTAACTGAGGAGCGGGTTCGATTAAGGCTGGACGGAAATGAACGTGCAAGGTTATTTTGGTCATTGCAAAGTACTGTCGAGTGAAAAAAAAACCGGGTTAATTAAGATTAAAAAATTGCACGATGGCATAGAAGAATAGGAGGTCTGATTATAATGGTAAACTAGCCAAGCCACACAATGTCATGATAAAATAGCGAAGCCCACTGAAGCCAATGGTAAAATTGCAAGATTCTCAATAGAACTAGAGCCCTCGTTTCTATTTTTCCCCATAGAATTAACATTTTGCTTGTTGTTTTCAAATGATGATGTGACCTAATCAAAATTGTTTTTGATCTACTTTCAGGGAAGACTGTTGAGGAGGGGTGAAATTGTTCCTAATAAGTTTTTGATTGTTCAAAAAACAAGTTTTAAGGCCATTTTTATAAAGATCTCTTGAAGATGCTCTAATCCATGGGGAAAGTACAAACTGCCCCTCCGTTTCCCCATCCATAACAAATACAAAACGCACCCTAATAGAGCACAGACTAATAAAGATTACTGAAATGAAAAATTGAATCCAGCAAATGGTGGGACCTCTTATGCGTAGGGCAACCTACAAGATTCAACTTGTAAGTCAGCCCAATAACCAATCAAATCTTCGGCCCATTTAAGACAACTTAGGATACCAAGTGACCATCAACATCTTCAAACAATAGTTTCAATATTTTTGTAAGCTTATGCCAACATTTCAAAGAACAGATTTTACATTTTTGCCGGAAATGTTGACATAGCTCATCAGAAATATTGATGTAGTGAATAAAATGTTGCCACAGTGCATTCAAACTGTTGATGAAATTTTCAAAATTTAAATTTTTAATATTCAAATTGGATCCCATTTTCTAAAATTAATAACAAACGTGTAGGTTCAAATGGATTTGAAAACGGATTTACAGTTTAGGAGGAAAAATGCATTTAAGGTTTGAAAAACGTTTTATTTTCTCCCTCCCACCCGCCCCAATCAAAATGCACCACGTGTGGCCCAGCTGTGCTCCTCTTTTCTGGCCACATCGCGTGTGTGAGTTGTTGGATTTCTCTCTGTACGAATCTTAAAACGTTCTATCAAAAATATCCTATAAAACAAGCTACGTTTTTGTTTAGAGCACCTATGTATAACTATAAGATCCACCAGCAAATGGTACGCTTTTCCCACGATCAATTCAGTTCGGCCCATGTATAAGTGTTACTAGTTTCTATCGAGCCCATGGTAGCGGGGCTTTAGCGGTCAGCGCTGTCAACCCGTCGTTCCGCCATGGTGCAGCCTCACTGACTCGCCGCCGCCATCGCAGCTGTAACACCCTGTGTTTTGCCACATTGTAAAAATCACTAAAATTTGAACTTTTTCAAACTCCAACAAATTCAATCAAAGTAGAGGTTAACTCATGCCCAATTTGAATTTTTGAATTTTAATTATGCATCAAAATCCATCATGAGCACAATTGGGATTTATTGTTTTTATTTATATGTTCATTTGGTTTTGATCCTTTTTCAATTTGAATTGCATTCAAATTGTATCCTATCAAAATTCTGTGAAATGTTCAAACCAAATCTTCTCTCGGGCCGCCCTCCTTTCTTTTCCCTGGCCGGCCCAACCTCCCTCCTTCCCTTCCTTTCCTTTCCCCGCGGCCTGCTTCGGCCCAATCACCCGGCCCAACCCGCCTACCTCTCCACGCGTCGCCGACGGACGCGGGGACCCCGCCCGTCGTCTTCCTCCTCCCGACGCGCGCTGCAGCGCCGCCCATGCCGTCGTATCGCCGCGTCGCCCCGTCTCGTCCTGTCGCCGCTCAGGAGCCGTTGAAGCCGCACGTGTGCACGCCCGCGGAAGCTTTGCTCCGTCCCGTCGCACCGTCCCCTCGACCAACTCCACGCGCAGACCTGCCCTCTCCCGTCGCCTCGCCGCAAATCCCGGCGACCGAGCTCCCACGCCACAACGTCACCCCGCGCCAGCCTCCCTCTCGTTCAATCTCATCGCCCGCACTGTGGCCGTCCCGCGCGCCCGTCATCACGCGCGTGGGCGCCGTCCTCCTCTCTGGCGCGCCGTCGCGTCTATTTGACTCTCGCCAGCCTCCTTTTCCGCGACACCGGCTGCGCACGTGCTCTCCCCGCCTCGTAGCAGCGTCGCCCATCTCCCCTCGCTCCCGTCAGCAGCGCGTAGCCGTCCTTTCCCTGGCAATGCCGTCGCGTCGCCATTGACTTCGGCGACCGGCGCCTTGACCAAACCGGCGACCAAATCCGCCCAACGGCTCCTTCCCGGCCGCCTGTAAATAGACGGCGAGTTCCGCGCCGTTCCCCTCACTCCCTCACCTCTCCAGCAAGCTCAAACATCACCGCCATCACTGCAATCGCGCCGCATCCCAATTTTCCCCCACCGGCGTCATCTTCTTCCCCGGCGATGCTTCGGCGAGCAATCAGTGAAGCCCGCTGCCCTTTTCTCTTCCTTTAGCTTCGCCGTACCTTGGCTAACCCCGCCGCGCCTACTGTTTTCGCAGCTCAAGCGCGGAGCCATGGCATCCACGGCGGGCTAGGGTTCCGGTGATCCCACGTCGTCGGCAGCACACCTCCGGCCTCCTCCGGTCTCGCCACACCTGCAGTGAGCTCCGCCTTCCCCTTCTCTCCCTCCTGCACAGCTTCTCCTCCTTTCTCTCCCCTCGCGCGAGCACCCGCACCGAGCTCCTCCACCTGCCGCCACACGACCTCGTCGCCGGCGTGCTTCCCGGCCGCGCCCGGCTCAGCCGAGGCGCGCATCGCGCTCAGCGCGCCCTTGCGCACCCGCACATGAGCACGCACTCGAGAAATCGCAAGCGCGCGCACTCTTCCCTCGCGCACGTCCGCGCCGTCCCTCTCCGGCGAGCGCGCGCCGCCGCTCTGCTCACCGCCGTCGACGACATCTAGCACTCCTCGCTTCGCCGCGCCGCGTAGAGCATACCCATCCGCTTCCCGTCGCGTTCCGCCCCCTGTATACGCCGGCGGCGACGATTCCGGCGAGCCGCCGCCGTGGTCCCCTGTTTCCGGCCGCGTCGCGCCGCCGGCGACGTGGCGTGCCACGTCGGCGCGCGTGGGCCCGCGCGACCGGGACGTCGTCCCACGTGGTGCGCTCGGCGCACTGTGGACCATCCACTCAGACGCGCTCGGTCCACAGCACCCGTGGACCGATTCCACCCAACAGTATACACACAGTGCACCGGCCCCGCGGGCCCATCTGTCAGCCTCACACACGCATGAAAACTGCTAGCACCACATCGCAATCGTACACAGAATCTTTTTGTAGCACTTTTCCAATATCAGAAAAATCCCATAAATTCTCCAAAAATACTAGAATACTTTCTAATCATTTTCCAACACTTGATCACTTCAGATTAATTAAGTTTTGCCCATACTTAATTAATCAAGCTTAGTTCTATTTCATTTGATCCCGCGAACTTCTAAAATCCATATCTTTTTCATTCTAACTCCAATTTTGACGATTCGTTCGCCAAAATTCATCTAATTTCATGATCTATCCAATGCTATCAGAAACTTCCTCATTTGATGTTATTTGGATCTTATTTGGTTTAATGCTTGTTTAATTAATTGCTTGAGCGGTAGATTTATTTGTCGTTATTTACTTTTAATCGATAGATAATCAAGCTTACGAGGAAGAAGCTGAGGATCCGGATTACGAGGACTTAGAAGAAGACGACTTTGGTGAAGGCAAGTCCTAACCCTCCTTTGATCATGATTGATCCTATGTTTATAATTACCTACTTAGAGCCCGTTTACAAATAAATTGCATGATGTTTAATGCTTAGTATGTCCTAGGTACTTATTGATTGCCATGCCTTGTTATTGATTACCCAGCTATCCTTGTTATACTTAGGGTCCAACATTCGTACAGCCACAAATCCACGGATAAAAGTTGAGATAACTCATAGTTTACACATGCACTGCTCAGACAGCCTTGAAAAGGAGCAACCCTATGCTACGATGATCAATTTAAGCATTCTGGAATCATAATGAACTCTGTAGACTCCAAAGAATGTTTCAGTTGCCGCAAACAGCAGCAAAATATAGTTGCACATGTGCTGTATGCATAGAGAACTGAATCTGAATATAATCCTAAACTCTTGTCAGTTTACCGGGAATAGTCGACCTTGATAAGTATTTGCCTTGCATACTTCTGGTATGCACACCTATAGCAGCTATGCACAGCATGCATATGCTGTATCAGGTAGTGAATTCAGTCATATACTTTGTGTCTCCTAATCACTCAGTCTCTTGGAACCAAGGAAATATATGTTTCATAACTAAAATAATCTATGCCATACATATGATTGGATAGAAAAATGGCAGTAACTGAACCATTGTCACGTAAGACCAGCGATCCAATTGAGCAAACTCGGATGACAAATACTAAGCATTTGTTAGACTCGAAAACTGAAGCATGATAGGAAACCAAAAATTATGAGCACATAAGTAAGACAAAAATGAAAATACACACCTCATCTCCACTCCTTTGCATGGAAATGATATTTGTAGCCACCAGCTGCTACAGATGTCATCTCATTTCTCAAATCGTCTTCTTGCAAACTGGAAACAAATTTGTGAAGGCCAATTAGTTAAATGCGATTACAATTAGAAATGCACACATGTAAAAGTAAAAAAGATGTATATATAACCATGAAGCAACTGATAAGGAGTGCAAACATGAAGTTATTGTTTGTATTATAACCAAAGGTCAAATATCCTTGATATTTGATATGGACAAATGAGGTGCAGGTTTTGAAGGCTGGAACTTAGATATTGAGTACTACATGTGAATCAAATAATGAACAAATGAGCTGCAAGTTTTGAAGGCTGGAACCTAGATATTGCGTACCACATGTGAAAAAAATAATGAACAAATGAGCTGCAGGTTTTGTAGGATGCAACCTAGATATTGAGTACTACATGTGAAACAAAATATCAGCTTTGACAACGTAAAATACTAAAATATAATTGTAACAAACAATGGGAAACATTGTGCTGTGTTACAAAAGAATAATTGAAGGCAATGTTATTTCAAACTATAGGTATATGTAACCAACTCCAATATATATGAAGACAATCGTATTTCTTGTACTGCGACCAAACTCATGAAGATATATTAGCTTCATGACTTGACACAAATATCTGTGTCAAACTTTGATCATGTAAGAAATTCACTATATGTCGGAATGAAACAAAAAAATCATTATGCATATGAATTGCCAACACAAAGCACCATATGAATTTTTATTAGCGATGGAAAGCACAACTGGAAATTTTTGGGCTGTGGATACCTGCAAGCTATTGTTTTCCTTCCCTAAGTAGTAAATACATAACTTGCTGACCTTTTTATTTAATTCTTCAATACTGCACCACATGATAAAAGGAACTGTATAGTTGCCTGATACATCAATCTAATATGCACCAAAAGATAGGCACAACTACGCTGTGCATTTACAGACAACAACAATGAAGAAACCATCCTTTCTACCCTCCTTATCAAATGTAAAAATTGATATGCATATAGCAAGAAGGATTAACAACGGTTTTAGGGAAGGTGCCTGACCATGGACCATAATATGAGAATTAAACAGAAATAGGTAGCAAACTACATAGTTGCACTGAAGAGGGCTTCTCATGTACCTTACCTGACATATCGAAGCTTGTTGCTGGTTACCTCTCCAGCACATCTCTACCCATGCCATGTCCTCCATCTTCATTGAATTTCACAGCTCTATGTTCCTGTCACAAATGTGATTTAGGTCCAGAGAGAGACAGAGAGAGAGAGAGAGAGAGAGAGAGAGAGAGAGAGAGAGAGAGAGAGAGCACCTGAACATGGTGAGGAGGAGATGAAAAACAGATCGACGACCACCCCACCTGCGTTGCCGGCGATGCGATCTACGGCAAGGAAAGCGAGGAAAAGACACAGGGGAGGCTGCGGCGACGTGGTCTCGGTGAGGCTTCTGTGCTGCGTCGCGCGCGTCGTCGCGCTCAGGCACCACTACAGGCGTTGGCTCAACCAGTCGCCTCCATGGCATGCCGCCGCCTTTCCCGAGCACCACCGCTGCCGTCACCTCAAGCCGCCGCCCCTCCAGGCCACCAGCCCGCCCCTCGCAGCCTCCGCCCCACGTGAAGGAACCGCAGGATGAGGAAATCTTGGCTGGGAGGATGGGTTGGAAAGCGGATGCAGCTGTTGGGGATAGTCGAGGAGGCAAGGGGCGGCGCTCGGAGCTGGGGGCTCCCATGGCCGCTCGCGATGGAGGAGGAGGCGCGGGCCGGCGGCGGCGCTGGCAAGGGAGGAGAAGAGCTGGCGAGGCGAGGAAAGAGGAGGAGCGGCCGAGGCGGCGGCTCGCGGGGCACAGGTGGAGGAGGACGCAGCGATTTGTTTGCGATTGAATGGCGGCAGGGCGGCGGCGACGCGGCGCGCGGGGGCGGCGTGGGCGTGGGGAACGGGGCGCGGGGGGCGGGCACGGCGGCTGCGCGGGCGTGGGCGAACGGGGAATCAGCGAAATCAGGGGCGGCGTCCGTCGAAATAGCACCAAAACGTATTGCCGTGTGAGAGCCAAAGCCACGCGTCGGGCAGAGACCTGAACACCGTAGGCCAAAATGCTCTGCTGAGCCCTTTCCTCCCATGGCTGGAGATTACTATATTACTAGTTTCTATCGAGCCCATGGTAGCGGGGCCTTAGCGGTCAGCGCTGTCAACCCGTCGTTCCGCCATGGTGCAGCCTCACTGACTCGCCGCCGCCATCGCAGCCACCGCCGCCGTCATCCTCTCAATCTCAAGCAATCTCCTGCGCTTCCGTCACCTCATCGTCTCTAGCTCCGAGTGCCGAACGTTTCCTTCATACTGCCGTCTCCTATGTTCTCATTAACGCACCTCCTCCGCAGGCGTTGTGTACAAGCGCAAATGCGGCCGCCTGGCCGAGCGGATCCGGGAGCTTGAGGCCTCACTGGCTACCAATGCGGAGAAGGCCGCCGCCGAGCACCGCGGTAGAGTTCGCGCCCAGCAGGTCCGCACTGCCTCGCACCAAGGTGTCCCGCGTTCAAACTACGTACGCACATTTCGTCAGTGAGCCGTCCCATCTCATGCTGCTGAATCTTGATTCTTGGTTTCAGTCTTTGATGAGGAAGGCTCTGCGCGAGCGGGAGCCCCGTCCCGTCTCCAGACGAGGGGATTCCCACAAGGCCCCGGCGCTGACGTCGTACCCACTCCTGCTTCTCTACTAGGTGCTGACTGCTTCAATCCTAGACTGTCTCCAACGATTGCTGACCCAAAATAGATACCCAAAAGGCCAAATGGGTGGCGGTGGGCTTTCAGTTACATGACGCAAAAATGTCAATCTCCAACGGAAGGTGATAACTGGGTCGTAGGCAGCGCGGGAGAAGAAAAAAGAAGCGCGCCTGGCTTTTTGTTTCCCGCGTGTGGCTGCTGCGGACGGCTCCGCCTGCTTGACGGCGCGCCTGCTCGGCCAGTTCGAACAGGAGCAGCACGGTGAGGTCTGTTCTTCCTCTCCTATCTCTGAATGGAGCCAGTTTGGCAGCCTGACCCGAATTATTTGAGATTCGATTTCAATTGGGGGTGGAATCTGACCAAAGATTGGATTTCTGTTGCTTGGTTTGTGGAGAGCAGGTGGTGGGGCGATGCAGAGCAGCTTGGAGCGGGTGAAGCGGCAGCTCTCTTCCACGTTTTGGGCTAACTGATGTACGTAGTCCATTTGATTTTGCCTATGTTCAGTCTGACTGCATAGTGCCTGAATTGATATTGACACCAGCGGCTCCTCCAATTCTTAATGTTTGTCTAGACAATGGTGTTCCGGACTACTAATTTGTCATTGTGTAGATGATGATTTAACTTCATATATTTTATTCAGCCATGGCGTTTAACTACTATAGAAGCACCTGGTGCGGACCTGCTGCAGCATCGATGCACAAGAACAAAGAAATTGAAGCATGTGCTCTTATCGTTGCAACGCTCAGGCAAAAGCGGCGTTGGGGAGGTTCTGTTGTAGGCCATAAGTCAAAAAAACGCGACCGTATCAGTGGTGACATTCGACTGAATAATGACTACTTTGTTGAGAGGCCACTGTACAATCCTGAAGAATTCCGCAGAAGGTACAATGCTAATGCAAATTCAATACTAATAAATCATCTATGTTAAACTATATTTTCTGAGAGTGCTTGTTCTACCATTGTTGATAAACTATATTTTCTGAGAGTGCTTATTCTACCATTGTTGATTAGGTTCCGTATGCAACAATCCCTTGTGCTGGAGATCGAAGATAAAATCTCAGCTGCGAATGACTTCTTCAACAACGAATGGATTGTGCCGGTGTGTTGGGATTCTCCACTAGACAAAAATGTACTGTGGCTTTGAGAATGTTAGCTTATGGAGGGCCAGCAGATTCTCTTGATGAAGGACTGCGTATGGGAGAAAGCACGATCCTAAAGACAGTCATGGAGTTTGCTACCACAGTCATTGAAGTTTTTGGAGACGAGTTTCTTAGGCCACCTTCAGATTCTGAGTTACAACACATTTTAGCAGTGAATGAGGCACGTGGCTTCCCTGGCATGATTGGAAGTATTGACTGCATGCATTGGCAATGGGCAAACTGCCCTACTATTTTGGCTGGAATGTATAAGGGTCATAAGGGCAAGCCGACAATCATCCTAGAGGCAGTTGCAACGAAGGATTTGCGAATTTGGCATGCATTCTTTGGTCTTCCAGGGTCTCACAATGACATCAATGTGTTGCACCGCTCTCCTGTTTTCGATGATTTAGCAAATGGGAATACACCAGCAGTGGACTTTACTGTCAATGGCAACCCCTATACTCTTGGATACTACCTTGGTGATGGGATTTATCCTGATTGGGCCACTATTGTGAAAAGTGTAAGTGGTTCAGTGAGTAACAAACAGACCGTGTTTGCAGCACAATAGGAAGCTTGCCGCAAAGACGTAGAAAGATGCTTTGGAGTTCTCCAAGCCAAGTGGAAGATCTTGCATCGCGCTGCTCATCTATGGAAGCAGCGTGATCTCAATACCATTATGCGGGCGTGTGTCATTCTACATAATATGGTGCTGGAGAACGAACGTGGAGTTAATCTTCCAAATGTGCATGTCTCAGAGTGGCCAGGTGCACCTAATCCGCCAATAACTCCACTAAGGACAGTTCGTGGAATTGAGGAGTTCATGGAGGCATACTCTTTGATTCAAGACAAATCCACTCATCAACAGCTCAAACTAGATCTCATACCACATGTGGCAACTGTATGGCTCAAAGTCTGGACCGTTTGCTCCATCGCCATTAATCCATGATCATGTTATAGAATGAATCCATGATCATGTTATAAAATGATGACTTCATTTTGTTGTAACAGCTGAACTGGTAGCTGTACAAGTAGTGTTAGGATATGATGACTTTATTTTGTTGTGACAGCTAAACTAGTAGCTGTACAGGTAGTGTTAGGATATGATGACTTTATTTTGTTGTAACAGCTGAACTGGTAGCTGTACAGGTAGTATTATTTTGGCAAGAATATATGTAATATGATATTGGCAAATGTCAATAGGAATTAATTGCATACATATTGTCAAATGTCTACAGGACACCTGATACAATAGTTCTTAGACAATACAATACTGGACACGAGATACAATAATTCTTAGAAAATACAATACTGGACACGAGACACAATAGTTCGTAGACAATACAATACTAGACGCCAGATACAATAATTCTTAGAAAATACAATACTGGACACGAGACACAATAGTTCGTAGACAATACAATACTGGACACCAGATACTTTAGGCTGCATCATTGTTCTCTGGGTTGATGACACCCCTACGCAACAAGATTTCGTGTTGCATCGTCATATAGTAGGACCTGACTGCAGGAGAAAGCTTCTCTAAATCTGCTCCCATGATCCCAACTTCCGCGGACGGCAACTGGGCCTCACTTTGCTTTGCCCTCACTTCTATGTCTTTTTTAGTGAGACTGAGTTGTTCTTCCTTTAACTTGCTCCTAAATTCCATGTCCTGCTTCTGCAACTCGAACATCTTCTCAGAAAGCTGAATTTTCTCCGCCTTCATGTTCAGGATTTCTTGCATCTGCTGATCCTGCTTCCCTTCTGCATTTATATTTCTATCATGCATTTGTTGCAGGACTACTACAGCAGCACTGTCATTGCCATGTTCTGGATTGGAGGCTGGAGCTGTAGCTCCTTTAGCAACGGTCGGAGTGCTTCTTACTTCCAACAATTTATCGTTCCATTTAGCCTCATTGCGCAACATCTTCCAACAGTGCATAAAGTGAAACGGCTCAGTTTTCTCGTACGCCTTCACTGCATCCTCGACCTGAGATTTAAAATCAGTACAAGTAAGCAAATATATACTCTAAGAATTTATAAAAACCAGCAAAGAATATATACTCTAAGAAATTAAAAAAAATCAGTACAAGTAGCGTTGAAACCAGCAAGGAATTTACCCTGTCATACTCATTCTTCCCGCTTTCGTTTTGTCTATCCACTGCAGATTTGAATGCACAAAATTTGGTAACACACTTCAGGATAAGGGTCCACCTTTTCTGTAAGGAAATCTGGCTACGAACTGAGCCTTCTGGTTTGTTGTCACAATAGTAATCATATATTCTCTTGTAGTAACCATCCTGCTTTTGATTGACACCTGTAATAGGATCCTTGCTAACATTGAGGAAGGCCGAGCACAGGACGCAATCCTCTTCCTTTGTGAAAGCACTACCTCTGTGAGCAACTATTTTCTCCCGAGCTTGTTTCTTCCCTGATTTTGATGATGGAAGCTGTGATGCTTGAGCTGTCAAATGGCAATCTTCAGTCCCAGCCGAGGTCCCTCCGTGCATGCCATACTGCAGAAGCAATAACAAGAGTAATTGAACCGAATGCAACATTAGTGGATGTACCTTGCAAAGAAAATGTCACAATCGAACCTGATAAGCAGTGCTATTATCTATCTCTTCAATGGAAGCACCAAAAGAGAACTGCTGTGGAACTTCTCCCTCTCCAGTTTGCCCATGTTCCATTCTGTACACAGCAAAAAATTTTCAAACCATAAATCTTTTATACATATCAGTTCAGACCAAAGTAGCAGCAAATTCACAGTTCGCCTGAAAGCTCAAGCTGCAGCTCAATGCTACCTCGTGCTCTATCACACATTCCCCTGCACCCTACCTCTCAATCAAACGACATTGATTTCTACCTCTTTTCAATTAGTCACAAGTTCCTGCTCTAGATCTACAAGTTCCTCTGGATTCCGAATGCTCCGGTCGTCGCTCGCCCATGCGTCCGACATCGCCATTGCCGCTGCCTCCTGCTCGCTCCCCACCCGCGGTCGCTCATGCCCAGCAGGCGCTGCTCGAAGGATGCAAAACAGGAAAAGGGGAGTCCGGCGGCACATACCTTCGGTTCTCGCCATCGCCGTTGGTGCCGCAGTCGCCGCCAACGCCCGCCGCTGCAGCCGCCGCTCTCGATCTCGCCCGCTCGCCCTTTCTCCTTTCGTTCGTGGGGTGCTGGTCCAGGCCGTTTGGAGAGAGAAAGAAAAGAACGGTTGGAGGCTGGGTTGCGGAGCGAGGCGACGCAGACATGCGTCGCGGGGGGAGAGAAGCGGGAAATGGGTGTGGTGTTTGCGTCGTCTGTTGGAGATGGTTTTTCCGGGTCTGAGGACGCATTTTGGACATTATGTGGAGAATGGGGCGCCCGTTGGAGACAGTCACTATTCCAATTGGGGATGCTTTGCAGCAATTCAGCGCACTGTAGCTACGGTTGCTGATTCTTCAGGAATGGTACACCGAGGGCCCGAGGCAGCCTTGACCCGGCCCGTGTCCCGGTGGGAGCGCTGGAGGGGCTTGCTAGTTACTCCCACTGCTGGATACTTTATGTGTTTCAATAGGAGTACATACCAATACATAAACTGTGTGTGCACGTGCATCGGCAACAAACCATCCAAACACCAACGTACCGTGCATGATGCATCGCTCCTACGATGCGATTATTTTGAAAGCTACTTCTAACTTCTAAGATGCGATTACTGGTCGTTGTGTGATCAAGTGCTTAATTAGACAGGGTAGGACGGCATCTTGGCGAGGCCGCAGACGCCCTCCCCACGGCCGCCGCTCCGGCGGATCCTGACGTAGCCTTGCTCGCCCCACGACTCGCCCCACGAGTTCTTCATCAACCAGTATTTGGTCCCGTCCCTCGCCGTGCCGTACCCGACGGCGGTGATGGCGTGGTTCATATCCGTGCCGCAACCCCCGTCGATGACGCCGCCGCCGTAGAACTGGAACACGTCCCCGCTGCTGTCGACGGCAACGGACACGGGCTGGTGCGCGACGGCCACCATGAGCGCGGCCTCGTTGTTGCGCGGCACGTCCTCGTGGCCGCCGATGGACGCCGCGCGCTGGGCCGCCGCGGACCAGCGGCACGGCCCGTCCTTGCCGCGGTACGGGTACGTGGACTCGGCGGCCAGCCCGCCGCGGCGCGCGATGAAGGTGAAGGCGTCGTCCATGTAGCCGCCGTGGCAGCCCTGGTCGTCGCGGGTGACGTCGCAGTCCACCAGCTCCTGCTCCGACAGCGAAACCAGCCGGCCCGTCCGGAGCTTGTTCAGGCCTTCCACCGCCGCCACAGCCGAGAACGCCCAGCAAGAACCTGCACGCATGCATGTCAAGTTGGTGGATTCGATCACTGGAAGTCTAGAACATAAGCACCTTTTCATGATGACGCAACGTTCACTACGTATTTGCGCTACTGCCAACTTCACCCGTGATTGGATTGGATAAAGAAACAGAGCACTAACCTGAGACATGTCCCAGCTATAGCCTAGACTCATCAACCATTTAGCCATTTTTAGATAAGTTATTACTCCTTTTGACCTTCATGTCTCATTCGACTGAAAGTACACGTAATGCCCAGTTGCAATTGCATCTTCTAGTTCAGTATCTGTTCTCTTTACGTTCAAATTTTGACCGCACGTGTTGCGTTTGATAGATTGGTCCACGGCACGCATGCATGCAGCAACAATGCATTCGAGAACCAACCATGCATGCATGAAATGCGAGGTGTGTGTGTATTTCGTACCGCACTCTTGTTGATCCTTGACGCCGGTGACCGCGCCCATCTTTCTCCAGTCCACGCTCGGCGGCGCGTCCGCCAGGCTGAAGTTCTCGTACCTGAACCGGCCGCTCCTGGCACCGTCGTCTGGCATCGTCCGTAACCCGGTCCTGGCCGCACGGAACTCCTCGTTGGTGAGGTCGGCGAACTTGTTGGTGGCCAGCCGGTAGCTGTGCTTCCCTGCAGCGTTGAACGAGTCGATCAGCTTCGCGTTGGCCCGGAATATATCCAGCCGCCGCGCCTTCTCCGCCTCGTCCTCGTACGTGCGCCCGTGCTCCACCATCCACTTCTCGTGCCGCGCCTCCATGCTCATGGCGGCGTCCTTCCCGGCCACCAGCTCGCGCGCTCCGAGCGCACGGAGAGCGTTGCAAACGCTGCCCACTACGAGAACCGCGAGGATTAACTGTGAAACAGACATGTCTACAAGAAAATGTATATTTCAAGTGCTATGCACCAGCTAGCTCTCAGGTAAATTTGTTCAGCTCGAGGGAGCAACTGCGGCTTGGCCAACCTGCCATGCAGGCGGGGGTTTATATAGAAGTCTGGAGAATAAGTTAGGCACGGAGAATCATCAGCAGCCTAATAAACTTCATAGCGTATAATCATTGATTATCTCGAAGAAAGTTGGTCAGACCATTGACGTAATTTCCCACACTGACCGTGCAATATATTCGTTCGTTCAATCTCATCAGGAATGGGTCCAAATTACTCACGTGCATGCTGTGTCGTACACATTTTGATGCTGTTAGTCTGTATCCATGCATTTGATTAGAAAACGAACATGATGCTACCCCCACTTTTGATGCAGCATCTTAATAAAATTCGTAGCGTAATCATGATTATTCGAAGAAAGTTGGTCAGAGCAATGACGTCATTTCACACACGGACCATGACTCATCACCGATGGCCCAAAACCTCACGTGCATGCTGTGTACACAGTTTGATGCTGCTAGTGGGCATCCATGCATGCATTGTGTTGATTAGAAAACGAGCCTGATGTTACCGCCACTTTTAATCGAATGAGTCGTTCTAGAACATGGAGATCATATATTAATCGAGTGTGCTTTACATATGCATGCTGGTCACATCTGGCGCCCTGCCTCGGTTGCATCTGCTGCTGGCAGCTGGGATTGGATCGGTGGCGTGATCCAGCGGCTGATCAGCTTGTTGATCGAGGCGTGTGTGAGTGATTCCGTTGATGAGGGATGGTGAAGATTCTGATGGTACACTTGGAGTCTCTTGGTTGACAGTTAGGGAGCGAGACTTCTTTTTCCCCTTTTGGGAGATCATGCTCCCAGGGTTTGTGGATCATCTTCATTCTACCATCTCTGCCGCAGATTCCCATACTGCAGAATCTGCTCTTAGATCACAGTACTACACTAAGGCCCTGTTTAGAACGCAGAAATTTCATAGAAATTTTATAGAAACAGTTCAATTCCCGCAGGAAATGAAGAAATCAAACGGGGCCTAAACCGGCTCTATGGAGGCCGTCGCCGTGATGCACCCCCACCCAGTCCACTATCCTTCGTCAACAGCCTGTGTATCCTTAGAAGCCTACTAGTAAGCACTACAAGCACGGTAAAGTCACTAAGCGTGAATCTCGTTGCATATATGACAAGTCAGAAGTCAATTGACTGCAAATGATTTAAAATCGTCCATGATAGCTAATATATGGAGTACTAATTTTGGTCCGATGCCATTTTAAAAAACTTTTGACCCAATGTTATTAAAAAACAACTTTTGACCCGATATAGTTTTTTTTGAAAAAACTTTTGACCCAATGTCAACATCAATAGAACACCACTAACTCTGTTGCAGCATATGATTCACGAATGGTTGCATGATTGCATCCAAATAAGTTGATACAAATGGAGGCTGACTAGATATGTCATTGTCGAAGTATTTCCGTTGTGATAGGCTAAGACATGGCCAACTCGACATTTCTTATCATATATGTAATCCAGAACGGTGAATCACTCAAATATATTGCGTGGCTAGCTACATACATTTCCAGTCAATAAAAATATTTTTTTACAAATAAATAAAAGTATTTTTAAGGTAAATTGCAAATCCTATTTCATAAATGACCTCCTTTCGTAAGCCCACCGCCACCCGCCGCCGGCGGCGGCGAGCTCGAACCGCTCCGGCGAGAAGCGAAGCGGGTCGTCCCAGACCTTTGGGTCGCGGCCCATGGCAAAAGCGGCGGCGGCGGCGCGTCCGCGGCGCCGATCTTGTCGCCGCCGGCTGCTGGTCTCCGGGACATGAGGTGGAGCAGGTTCGCCACCGGCCCGGAGCGCGTGCACAGCGGGGAACATGCTACGACAGCATGCAGCAGCTAGCTGGGAATGCACTACGTCGTCCTCGACCGCGGCCGCGCCGGGCGGCCATCCTCCTCGGACGACGCCACGTGCAGCGCCGACCACGTGCCCGGCAACGGCTGCCCACTCGCTGCCAGACGCATGCAAGCACGAGGACTCGGCACTTGTCTACCTGCTTTGCTACTCCGGGCCCCGACTCCCACGTACGCGCCAGGCAACGCACCACGCGCGGGCGAAATGGACATGCCCACGGCGTGATGAAGCGAACGAACGAACCCTCTCGTAATCACCCACGGGTCGCAGCAAGCAGCGTTAGCAGCGGAGCCGAATCACCGGAGCGATCGATCGGCTGGGGGCAGCGGGGTTTGGCGTACGTTCCTCTCCTTGGCGCCGCGCCGGGCGCTTGACAGTTGACACGGACGTCCCAACCGATCCGGGTGTACTTCGATCTGCCCGTTTCTTCCTTCTCCTCCCATCTATCTATTATCTTAGTATTTGAAGGTACAAAGAAGCCACTACGTTCGCTCTCAAGGCCACGAAAATTCCACGTTAATCAGAGAAAAAGAAAAAGATCTAACCGTTAATTTTAGTGATAATCTGATGTGGAGTAGGGTTCCCGATCTTCCGAAAGGTTCTGATAACTCTCGATTTGGTGGAGACTTGACACACGTCGATCCGGCTTCAGAACAACACGTTCTAAACCCCGCAATCGCAGCACCACGTCTCCTCAGGTTATCGACCGGCGGTGCACGGTCGACTTCGCCGAGAAGGCTAATCCTTGCCTGCGAATCGAAAGAACACAAGCAATAACAAGAAAGAATGCAACCAAATTGCAGATATATGATAAAACTCACAAGTTGGGGTCTCACAAATCGATGAACGGCGAAACTGTTCTTGACAGAATAATCTAAGCAAAACCCAACCCTAACTTGGGCGGCGGCTACTGATGATATAGGATTTAGAGGCGTGCAACACCCCTGGATGCGCCCCTAATGGGCTCCAACACGATACAAAGCCCAAAGGCCAAATTACGGTGGCGCAACACCGAGACAGATTCTAGATGTCAACTTGTTTCGACGATTCCCGTTGACTCCGGACGAATTTTGACATGAAACCGGTGCCATTGGAAAGGTTATCAAATTATCTTTCTGTGCATATGTAGAACATCCAAAACCGAGCCCGTATGCGACCTGGGCTACCGTTTTAATGCAGACTGCTTCTGGACTCCGAAACGGACTCGAAATCGACTTGGACCGGGCCTCCAACTTGACTCGGACGCCCTTGCTGGTCCTCCACGCCTCCAAGCACATCTCCAGCTATCTCATCATCATCTCCATGGTTACTAACAATAATTAAATCATTAGGTAGCATTTTATTCTCAAAAACATGTAAAGAAAGCATTATTGGAAACGAGCTCACCCATAAATTCGATTGTCGCGCATGAGCTCTTGTGATTGGACCTTGCATGTACGGCGGAAGAGCATTGGTTATATCCGAAGGAGTGATGTCCTCATCATAATCTAAGGGTCAGGATTAAAGAAAGAGTCCATGTCATAATCATAGACAAAAGATACTGCCGGAATACAACTTCGTTGCTAAGGAAAGTAAATTGACGTTCTGTTTCTCCAGCACGCACAGCTTGATACAATCTATTGTCCCTCACGTACATTGACATGCCAGGCGTTGCTCAAGAACCCTAGGTTGTTCCACGTTGCCGTAGAGTGTGGAGCGTGATCGTACTGCCGTCCGTCGACACCCCGTCGCGTTGCCGCAAACAAGCCTAGCTAGCTCGATGTTCGTCTCCATGACAGGCAATGATCTAGGTGAGAACGGGTCTAGAGGAGTTTCATCCTTGTAGAAGTCGCCAACTTGCCGTCGTCGTGATCATGTGGAGCCCTGCTATCGTAATTCATCTCCAAGGATGACCGAAATCTGCAAAGGTTTAGAGTGGAGCGTCATGGAAGGAATAGTGAAACAAGGGTGGGACAGAACACGGCATGATTATGCCACAAGATTAGCTTTCGCGCAGATTCACATTGATCCAGCCCGGCATGCACCGAACTATGGAAGTGAACTAGAGCTTGGAGCCGCAATCATGGAGTTTGCCCGGGTGAGATTGTTATTGCTGGGAGGCAGCTCGCAGAAGCGTGGCCCTTCATTGGTTTCTCTTGACATGAGAAGTCAATTACTTTTACCAGTCCTAAACTTCAGACAAGCTGCAAGGGCACTTCTCTCTATGCATTATAACGGAGGAAGTGCGCTGACAATAACGATTCGAATCGAGCTGCACTTCTTGCTCTTCCTTCTGTACCGGAGCCAATAGGACACAGGAAAGAAAGAAGTAACAAAAATTGGTTGGGAAAGGAGTAACAAAATAGCTGATGACTGAGTCAAATATTGAGCTCTTGATTTGTTCGGGTTGATGTAGGCTAATGTTCCTTTATTCACTGAAAATAAATGATTTCACGGTTAACAAGTGACATTGTGAAGTGAGGTAATAAAATGAAGGCAAGCTTGGTTCAGGTATTTTTTATAAAGATTATATTATGTTATGTTATATTATATATAATAATAACCCGATACAGGTGTCTCAAAGAGAGACATATACAAAGTGATGCAGTGTAGCACACACACCGGGAGCCTATGCAAAGTATTGATAAACATGCACACATGAAAGGCATGCGCCCTAGGAGGTCTACAGCTCCAACACGACGTCGACGGATACCTCACAGTTGGCAAGGGTAATTAATGGATGCTGGTATTGGTTGTGCTAGATTGTAAGGCCACCGCGCAAAAGGCCTTAGCTTTGGAGGTTGAAGGCAGAGGATAGCGAGGTGGCATGAGGTGAACAGGATGGAGACAATGTCGTGACAACATCCGAGGGCAGGTCTCCTTCTGTACCAAGTATAGGACGACCAGATCAGGCAAGGTGGCATGAGATTCATGGGAATGAAGGTTATGATGGAAAAACAAAAAGTCAATTTTTTTAAAAAAAAATCTGTGGTGAATGGTACAATTCTCGAGGAAGCTAGGCCAGGAGCTCGACACAAACGAACACGAGGAACGATAGGTCGGGGAGGATTGCTCATCGGACTAGAACTGAACTCAACCAAACTAAATATAAAATACTAGCCTAAACTATGACTGATGGCTCCGCTTCGGTCGCCGACCTGAGAGTACCGGAGGCAAAGTGGGAGGGGGCCAGAGGCATGTAGGTTCAGTTCGAGAGCGATAGGGAAGAAAGGGAAAAGACGAAGGTACATGAGATGTTTGAATTTTTTTTTTAACAAAGATGTAAATCTGGATGATGAGGGTAGCGGACTTGAATCGCGGTCACAATCAAAGATGCAAAAACATGCTATGAATCTCTATACAATCAATTGAATATACCTATATGACTAATTGATTAAATATTTATAAAAAACAAATTATATATGTATATAAATTACGGAAATTAATATATAAAAAATATGTAACATGTCTAGCCGCGCTATGAGCGCGAGCCATGTGCTAGTTTGGTAGTAATGGACGGGCATGTAGCAGCAGCCGTTTGCTCGCGTTATCCTGTTGCAGCAAGGATCAATCAGTTCCCGGCATCAGAGGAGCTGTTCATGCATGTTACTTTGCACGATCGAGTTGATTAATTACAATCTGTAGCATTAGGCCCGCGGTGGTCCACCAGATCTCCGATACGCCGCCCGCGACGATCCATGCATGCGCTTGGCCTCTTTGCTCGGCGTCGGCTCGTCCTCGCGACACGTTGGGGGACAGATGACCGTGCGCCGTTGCCAAGTGGCCCGAACCGTGTCAAGAGCGGAGAGGTCTCTTTGCCCGGCGCCGCACCCAGCAGTCTAGCTAACGGTTTCTTTTTTTGGCGCCGATCCACGAACGCGAGCGAATCGATTCCGTCAACAACCGCATGCGTTCCGGCGGCATCCATTTATTCCCCGCGCGGGCATGTTCGGCTGAGCTTTTCGCCGGCTTATAACACTGTTCGCACACTATTTGCTACTGTAGAAACACTGTTCATCTGACATAAATTTGGTGAAGCCGGAGAAGCTGGTGTTTGGGAGCTTTTTTGGCTTTTTTACTGTTGCTACAGTATGCTGCAGTAAAATAAGCTGAAGCCGAAGCCTTCTAGCCAAACATGCCCAGGTTTAAAGTGATCCGAGGCGCGCAGGGAACCTGTGCTCCGCTCCGCGGGCACACGCCTTTTGCTGCGCCCGGCCGCCCACCGATCGCGATGTGCAGACGTGCATTCTTCCACAGTGCGCGCGCGCGCACGGCTATTCTTCTTCTTCTCCGCTTTTACTTAAAACCAGGTCCAGGAGGAAAGTATTTAAATTGGAACATGGTCCGTGCGCCACAAAAAGGTTTCATCTGACCGTCAAAAAAAAAAAGTTTCATCGTGTCACGTGCTTGTTTGGGTTCTCTTTCGGTTGAGCCGAGAGAGAGCTATCCGGTCAGATGATCTCCCCTCGCTCATGCTACTGCGCCTTCTCTCTTGTAAACACGGCCCAGACTTCACATCTTTCACTTCTATGCTTGGCACGGGCTGGATGGATGCCTGTTGTACCTCGCTCGATACACGTGCATGTCATGGCCAGGCTTTGCCATCTTTCACTTGCTCGTCCGCTGTAACAATCCACAAGAGCTAACTGGAAATCGTTCTTATGCCTATGCCATGTTCTCCTTTCCTTACATATGCCGTCGCTGTTGTGGCATCGGCAGATGGGACGTAGCAATCACTTTGTGCGTATTCTGTATGCCAAATGTTACGGGCCAAGTTGGCGTCCCGGAAGAAGACGTGCATGCACATCAAACTTTCAAATTCTTGCCAGTTCGGGGCAATATACCGCACACAACTCTCCAAACTGAAGATTAGAACTTGCACCTTCCCCACATAGTCGCTCACTTCCTCTCCCGGCATGTTTCTCTGCTGTTGCCGGGCTGCTGATATATACTACTAGTAGTACTACTCAGCATGCAAACTGAACTAAAAATTGAAATGACTTCAATGCAGAAAAACCCGACAGAAGAACAAAAACGAGTCCAAGTGTCTAACTAGTGTTTTTTTTTGAGATCCTTTTTCTTTTTTTTGAGAAGTGTCTAACTAGTTGTAGCCTTATACAGAGTTAGTTGGGCCGAAACGAAGCCCAGACCATTTTCTTGAGCCCATGTCTTAGCGCGGCCCCGTCACGCCGTCGAATGAATCGATGCCTTCCACACCATGGCGCGGTCACCGAGCCTCGCCGCCGCCGCCGCCCTCGCGGCCACCGCCGGCGTCGTCCTCTCAAGCAATCTCCGCCTCCTCGTTCATCTCATAATCTCTACTACCTCGTGTTACCAAGCACTTCCCTGCCCATAGTCGCCTAGTCCTTATAAGTTATAACTCACCAACGTACCTACCCCGCAGGCCTGCTCTACAAGCGCAAATGCGGCCGCCTGGCCGAGCGTGTCCGGGAGCTGGAGGCCTCGCTGGCGGCTGCCACGGAGAAGGCTGCCGCCGAGCGCCGCGGCAGATCGCGCTCAGCAGGTCCGCACTGCCGCGCACCAAGCTGTCCTGCGTTCAAACTCGCACATTTTCTCATCCAACCTTCCCATCTCATGCTGCTGAATCTTGATTTTTGGTTTCAGTCGTTGAGGAAGGCTCTGAGCGAGCGGGAGCCCCGTCCATACGAGGGGATGCCGGCCAAGGCCCCGGCGCTGGCGTCGTACCCGATGGCTCCCATCGGCACTGTGCACTCCTGCTTCTCCACTAGGTGCTGACTGCTTCAATCCTTATTGTTCCAATTGGGGATGCTTTGCAGCAATTCAGAGCACTTCCTTGTGTAGCGTGTGTGAATGAAGGGTGGGAAGGCGTGAGTTGTTCATGTGAGAATGAAGATAGTGAGCTACGGTTGCTGATTCTGCAGGAATGGTACACCGAGGCAGCCTTTAGTAGTGCCACTGGCCAGAGCGACTGTGGCGCTTGATCCAGCCCGTGTACCGGTGGGAGCACTCGAGGGGCTTGCTAGTTACTCCCACTGCTGGATCCTTTATGTGTTCCATCTAAACACCGACCTTGATAAAATGTGGAAAGACCCTGCTAGATCCAAGCTAAAAGCAAAGGTATGGCCTTTTCTTAGTTGTTAGGCTGTTTTTAGTAAACACAGGAAACAAATGTGCTTGTTGCACTGGATATGGGCTCTTCAACTAATGAATTCTTTTGTTTGTCATGGAAGGTGAGAGTACCCAGATTGAAAGGGGGCAAGATGGAGGTTTTGGCAACTAGATCTCCTCATCGGCCCAATCCAATTGGACTGAGTGTGGCAAAGGTAACAATTATAGAATTGAACCATTATTTCTTTTGCTGTCCCTGTGGCTTGTGCAGCACAACAGTTGAAGTGTCACTATGCCCATTGTTATTGCTTTCTGGAAAAGAAATTGAGGATACCAGTGTATACATGGAGAAAATCCGTTAAGCAGACAGCTATCTTAATGATCATGCTATCTTTCATGCCAATGTGAGGATTAAAAAATTTGTGACGGATGGTTTGGCACACAGATTACACCATAGGGACGCTATTCACAAAGGTTTTCTTGCAACGGACACATGCTACGGTGTCCATTAAACTATAAGAAACATATGTACTAATAGATTGGATTGAATTTGCTCCCCATTGCCTCACGCCGGTCGACTCTGTCTATATACAATACCATGCACCATAGAGTTTGACTGTTATTCGCTTTGGATCATTGCCTAATTTCATTGATCTTGTTCAGCAGGTTCTTTTCATTTTAACTTTTTACAGGTGGAGGCGGTGGATGGGCATTCTATTTTGCTTTCTGGTGTAGATTTGGTGGATGGAATGGTACCATTTGAAATGCTTATACGATTCAGCATTATACATAGGATTGAAATGATTCATTGATGAGAAGTTGTGAACTCTTCCTGATACATCGATCTTCTATTGGCAGCCTGTCGTTGATATTAAACCATACCTACCGTATTCTGATGGTGTTAAAGACGTATCTGTTCCTGATTGGTTAGAGGTATGCACCATATCTCATCTCAGTGGATCGTTTATCTTGACCTTTGAATTAACTCTCGAGAAAATGCCCTTCCTTTTACTTTTCTGGATCATCTTCAGTTCTACATCTGTAGAAAGCTCATTTTTATGCCCCATTTTCTACTTTTTCGTTCTGTTGTCACTACAGCACCAGGTAGCTCACTTGATACATCAATCATTCGTATCAGTAGTCTCACTTGGTACCTTTCATGGCAAGGGCATATCTGAGATACTGTTTTATCACCTGAATTGTTCGCCACGTACTAATATTGCTTGTTCTGTCCTAGCAGGTTGATGGTGCATTAGCCGTGGAATCCATCCATTGTACCGAGCACTTCATTTCTGCGCTTCGCAACTGCTGGATGCATATTGTAAGTGCTGTGCTCCTGTAACAAAAACGTTCTGTCCTCACCATTGACTGTGACCGTTATTTCACTTCACTGCATCATGTTTTTCATTAGACAAATACAACCTCCATATTTGTTTCTTGTCGTTTAGCACAAGAGTTCTAGCACCAATTTGATCTAAAGCCTCATGTCCTAACGACTATAAAAAAAGTTTGGAGGTATAGTAGTAAATAACAGTTTTGACTTACAACTCAACAACCATTTGTTTCAGCAAAAGCAGTTGCTCTATGCCTCAGCGGATGAATTCCAAAATCTGGTCAAGGAGGTGCTCTCTTGGGACATAAGGTCATTGTCTCAACGGATCAGGCCCCATCAAGTTACCATGGAAAGGGACAAAAACACCCACTGTGGCGAAGAAGTCGACAAGGATCCCGAGGAGGAAGCAAGCTTCAATGTGGTCTACCACCTCCATCTCGAAGGCATTGATGTGTCATACAGGATAGATAAAAATTCCAACATTGTCGTCGAGGATGCGGCTCTCCTTCCAGGTGTGTAAAACCAAAACCGGCACGGTTACTTGACATGGAGGGATAGACTTGGCAGCATCTTGATCTGATATTGAGAACGGCCATTGGGCTCCTCATTTTGTTATCCTTTGCGGGTGTACGATGTCCTGGTGCTGATGAATGTTATGACTTGCAATCTCTGAACTGAACTTGAAATGTTGAGTTTTCTTCCTCTGATTTCTGTTGGAGTTTGAGTGGTTATGTGAATGGAGCCGGGGTCCTAATTTGCTTTATTTTGTCACGAAGTGTCTCATCCCTGATCACCCATTACAGTTGCGCCGCAGTTTTCATGTTGACGGCTTCTTTGCCTGGTCAGCCACCTAGCCAGAAGTGCCGATGCAATTGCAAGTTCGGCAAACTCACAGTCCGCTTGTCAACTCCAGCTCCTTCCTGCGCCACCGGGAGACGAAGGCATTGGCACGCGTGACTGAAGTACTATTGTAGAGCGACACCAACGGTTTGAGCGCAACAGAGCAAGCAGCCCCGAGAGAGGCAACGTAGATTGGGCGCCGCGCTTTCCGGACCGGCATGCGAGCTACAGGACGGTGGCTCACCGTCAATAGCCGCCGCGCGGTCTCGGCGCTGCCGTGAGGGCTTCTCTTCCAGGTGGAAGGCCCGTGGGCGGGTGGCTACGGCATGCGGCACCGGCACGGCGGCGGGGCTACCAGAGGAAGGCGGCGGCAGCGCCTGCGTTGTCGCCGGCGAAGAAATTTATCAAAGTGCCCCCTGGTTAGTGATACCTATATTTTGCAGAAAGCCCTCTAATTTGGATCGCGTTCAATAGCCGCGATCCAATCTAGGGGGTTATATATAAATATTGGATCGCGATTAATAGTCGCGATCCAAATATTTGCATATAGCCCCCTGATTTGGATCGCTTGTTTGGGTCGCGATCTAAATTTTTGCAAATAGGTCCTTGTTTTGGCGGCCGGCTCGTGCCTCCCTCCTCGGCTCATCCGCCATCAACGGCCGGCGACCTCCCCAGTCCCCACCTTCCGTCCCGCCAGAATCTCCCAATCCCACCACCCCACTGCCACACGCTCAGGCCCTACCACCCGCTCCCCACTTCTCTGCTCCGTCTACGCTGCAAGGACGGGGGGCGCAGATGGTGGGTGCCATTAGTGAAGGTATAGATGGTGCGGTGCGACTCTGGTGCAGAAGGCAGAGGCGAGCGCAGGGCAGGTGTTCTCGCTGGAATGCCGGCGTAAAAGGTAACTTTCTTTTGGCTGTGTATCTGTGTGTTTATTGGCACAATTCTTACATCAGAAGCTTTGAAATGTACTAGCTCCTGCAGCGCCATTTGTGCACAATTATTATCAGGAGCATTTGGAAGCTTAAATTTTCGGATTGTTATTACTTATTGGGATTGTTTCTAGTTTCAAAATGCTGAATGATAGTCCAAACTATGTTATTGCAACCATGCAAGGTTGTACAAAAGGAATTTCACATCTTTCTTCTCTTGTAAGCTTAAACAATAGATTTGCAGTCCTTGTTAGACTGTTAACTTGAGGTTCTCGAGTCTTAAGCGTTGGTACCTCACTAGATTTTCAAACGGAGATCCTTATAAGCTAGCTACTAGCTGAATTTCAGATGTATTCTGTTTGCAGAGCAGTACTTGGTTCGCCCCCATGAATGGCTGCTGAGGCATCATCACACATGACGGTGCCTGTGTGAAGATTTCTATCAGAAACCTGTTCTGAACCATTTTGCTCACGTGTCAGGTCATTTGCTTCTATGTCAACTCCTTCATTTCCTTCATGAGGCTCATTGTTTTCTTCATTTGTTCTATTTTCTTCTAGCAGTCTGTTATCATCTCTCATGATCGTTGTTGACCTGTGCTTCTTTTGTAGACATACATTATCAAGGCTATCAAAAGGGAAGAAGTTGAAGCAGCTCCAGTTAGGATGAACAATCCCCTGAAGTTGGCAAAGGTGAGACTACCTGAACCAGTGACAGGGCCCATATTCTGGCAGTCATTTTGACACCCAATCCATTTTTTCTCGATTTCAGTCATGGCATCTCCCCCTGTTACATTGAGAATTGCCTGTGAGATATCCCCTAGTAGAGGATTTCCCTTTTCCAATGCCTGTGCAAACAACATAAAATTTTTAATAATTCACACGCAACAATAAATAACAGTGTGTTTCGTGTCCTGTCCGATGCAGTGAAGGTTAAAAACAGCATTTGTGTTGACTTCTAGGCATTTTGATTAAGCAACAAGAATAGAAATAGAATATTTAAGGCATACATAACTGTAGGATGCTATCTTTTCACATGAATGCTAGCTGTTTTTTTCGCCAGAAACCTAACTGATATACTCCCTCTGTTTTTAAATGGTTGCTTTAGGATAACATTTTTAGTTCAAAAACGAACTATATTGTTTGTCCTAACGACAACAATTTAAGAACGGCGAGTGCTCATTTACTTTATCTACGGGCAGTGGAATTTGTAGTTAAAACTTACATATCCGAAACCTGCAGCCTTATAAATTGGCCCGACCATAGTGTAACCGTTGCAGTGGTTTGCAAGAAATAATTTGATGTAGGGAACTTCATGCACGAGAGCAGCAATACCGTCACCGCCACTTCCTCTGGAAAGTGCATTGTGAAAATCCTCAGGGGTATCATAAGGCTTGATCTTGGATCTGTCAAATCCAAGTTCTTCCAAAAGTCCCTTGACATATGAGCCACGATGGTATCCCACATGTTCTCCACTTCTTAGGAGTTCTTGGATATCATTTACAGTGGGCTGAAGCTGTTGTACTGTCAGCATTGATGTCAAATTCGCGGTGTAACTTGATGTAAGTACCAGAAGAAAGCACAGCCACACGATCAGCACCACCCGAGATAAAAAGCGTTCTACAATCTCTTCTGCAACAATTATGATCAGTACCACCACACATTCAGTGATTTTAGCCATCTCAAATCAAACTCGGAAACTGTAACATACACTTATTATATCTATATTACTCAGAAATTGGCAATTTTATTTTCTGTACTAAAGAAAATATAATAGCTAATGCTAAATTCTATATATATAAATATTTTCCAAGGATAATGTTTACTAACTGCTTGCTAAGTCAGCCAACCATATGCTGCTTTACTCCAGGATTCAGGTCTCACAAGAGTTTGATTTTGTGAGAAAATTCATTCACTACAAGTTAAATTCACGTTCCACACAAAGTAAGGTGGTATCACATATGCTGAAAAAGTGTAGTAATCATGGTACTAGATCGCAGTCAATAAATTCTGAAATTTTAGTACAGCAAGGTGAGTAGATAATGATACTTCTGAAATTTAATGATACAGATTCTTCTAGGTAAAGAACTATGTCGAAGCATTTATCTGAGGACCCTAGTAGTAAGTGGATTTGGAATAATTGATTAGCATTTCTTCAGGGCTTGCAAAATAAAATCAGTCTGGTGCTTGTCTGATTCCAATCTTTATATTCCTATTGTTTTCTTAAGTTTGAATAACATAAACCCAAGACTTGTCTGTTTGCCAAGTTGTTATTGCTAACCACCAGTGTGAATCTCTGTCAGTTACGTTATTATAAGACGATGGCATATTGAACATCCAATACAGATGTCTCATATGGATACTAGTGATGTATTCTATTCAATATATGCAGGAAAATTTTGTGATAAATTGAACTCAACTCTCTTCAAATATGGAGAAAAAGATCATAATCCCGAGCTGTCTAGGAATCGGCCCACGAACATTCTTATTGTTCCCTAGAAACTCCAATAATAATACGACCACACCAGTAGGGATGGACGAAAAGCTCGCAGCTTGCAAGCTGGCTCAGCTCGCTCCTAGCTCGGCTCGGCTCGGCTCGGCTCGAAAGCAAATGTTAACAAGCCAAGCTAAAGATCTAGCTCGTCTGGTTAACAAGCTAGCTCGAGCCAGCTCGTGAGCTGCTCGTGAGCCAAATGAGCTGAGAAGATCTAGTTCTAAGTCCTATTTTCAATAATCTTAGTTCTCAAGACTATTGTGTGAATGTTCCAAATACTAAAGTGCGACGTTAATTTCTATTTGTAGCATAACTATGATTATTTGCATCTTAACCAACAAGAATTTAAATATAACATATATAATTTTACACTGATCATCTACAATGCCCAGCTCGTTGAGCCAAACAAGCTGGCTCGCAAGCTTAATGAGCCAAGCCAAGCTAAGTTTTCAGCTCGCTTCGATAACAAGCCAAGCCAAGCTAGCTCGCTAGACAAACAAGCTAGACCAAGCCAAGCCAAGCCGAGCTCGGCTCGCTCGACGTCCAGCCCTACACACCAGTGTAGATAAAGAACATAATGCTCCCAAACCACATGCCCGGCGTTAGTGGCTTCAAGAAAATCCACGTGTTCTTGTTTACTCTATCCCTGACTGGAACCACCATTGCTATTCCAGATTCTGTGTATGGCAGAGTAAAATCGGCGTAGAATGTTCGGTTATATCTGATTGTTATATCTCCAATTACTATATCGTATATCTGAAAGACATAGAAAGAAATGTTTAGGTGTGTACTGAGAAGACACTATTTGGCTCAATATATCTTCATTAACAATGGTAAACTGCTGTCTTACAGTGTAATATGGATGGATAAAATTTAGAATAGAACTCAATATTAGTTTGGGCATATGCTCTTCTCATGTAAAATACTTTTCAGCAACACAATCTTGAGGCCCTTGACGCCCAGATTACGGAGGAAGAGGTGTGGAACACCATCAAGCAACTTCCATCGGATAAGGCCCCGGGACCCGACGGCTTCACGGGACGCTTTTATAAAACCTGCTGGCCGATTATAAAAGGTGATGTCATGGCTGCTATATCCGCTGTGTGGAGGAGGGATTTCAGAAATTTCAGATTGCTCAACACAGCCTTCATCACCTTAATACCCATCATGCAAAGGACTTCAGACCCATAAGCCTTATACATAGCTTCGCAAAATTGATAATGAAAATCCTAGCCAATAGGCTCGCCGATCAGCTGGACAGTATGGTGTCAAAGAATCAGAGTGCGTTTATTAAAGGGAGGTTCATACAAGACAACTTCATGCTGGTGCAGCAAACAGCCAGATTGCTCCATGCCCAAAAACAACCTAGGATCATGCTCAAATTGGACATCTCAAAGGCATTCGACTCAGTATCATGGCCCTTCCTCATGGAGGTTCTCGAGAAACTGGGTTTTGGTCGTATTTGGCGGGACATGTTGAGCGGGCTGCTGGCCACATCTTCCACTCAGATTATGCTAAATGGAGTCCCGGGCGCCTCCATTACTCACAGACGGGGTCTGCGGCAAGGCGACCCCCTCTCCCCTATGCTCTTCATTTTAGTGATGGACACGCTCAACTTGCTCATTTCCCAAGCAACAACGAACGGCCTACTTCAGCCGCTTTCCTCTCGGTCTATTCAGCATCGGATATCTCTGTACGCGGATGATGTCGTGCTCTTCCTACGACCGGCGGCAAGTGACATTAACCTAACAACAAGCATCTTGGAGCTGTTCGGGGAAGCCTCGGGACTGCGGACCAACATACAAAAAAGCAGTGTATCTCCCATTCAGTGTTCAGCTGAAGAGATAGGGACAGTCCAGCAATGCATGCCTTGCCGGATCGACGAGTTTCCAGTGAAGTACCTTGGCCTTCCACTGTCCATACGGAAGCTCACCAAGACACAACTACAGCCCCTTATTGACCGCCTGGCCGACCTCCTTCCGGGCTGGAAAGCCGACTTGATGCCTCGGGCTGGCCGGGTAGTACAAGTTCAGTTTGTACTCACTGCCACCATCATGTATCACGCCATGGCACTGGAGCTACCTACCTGGGCGATCAAGGCAATAGACAAGATAAGGCGCAGCTACCTTTGGCGTGGCAGGAAAGAGGCAAAAGGCGGTCATTGTTTGATAGCTTGGCCAAAAGTAACAAGACCGAAAGAGCTTGGAGGGCTGGGGATTTCTGACCTCAAGGGACTCGGATGGGCACTGAGAATCAGATGGCAATGGCTCAAGAAAACTGAACCGGACAAACCATGGGCTTGCTTTCCTTTGCAAACTGGTGCATGTATTGAAGCTCTCTTCTCTATGGCTGTCAGCACGGAGGTCGGCGATGGTACAAATACCCTGTTTTGGAAAGATCGGTGGCTGTTTGGGCAGCGAATTGAAGACCTTGCCCCACTGATCTTTTCCATGGTCCCAAAAAGGTGTGCAAATAGAAGAACCGTGGCTGAAGCCTTACATGACTTGTGTTGGATTGGTGACATCCATGGTGTCGCCTCCATCCCAGTCATAGTTCAGTTCTTCAGCCTATGCACCGCCATCATGGCTATATCCCTCCAGCCTGGAGTACAAGACAGACATGTGTGGAGGCTCTCTTCTTCCGGACAGTACTCGGCGAAATCGGCATATGAAGCAATCTTCCAAGGCTCAACCGCCTTTGAGCCCTGTGAGCGAATTTGGAAGTCGTGGGCACCGAGTAAGTGTCGCTTCTTTATGTGGCTCGCGGCCCATAACCGGTGCTGGACAGCGGAAAGGCTTGCCAAGAGGAACCTCCCACATCCAGCCCTCTGCCCGTTGTGCGATCAGGAGGAAGAAACCATAGACCACATCCTCACCTCGTGCGTCTTCGCTAGACAATTCTGGTTCATATTCCTGCAGCGCGTCGGGCTGGGTTTCTTTGCGCCTCAACCTTCGGACGGCAGCTTTGAGGAATGGTGGCGTTGGGCAGAAATTTCAGTGCACAACCAGCTCAAGAAAGGCCTAAATTCACTCATCATCTTGGGGGCGTGGTCCTTGTGGCGCCATAGAAATGACTGTGGCTTCAACGGGGCTGCGCCACGTCTCTCGACTATCCTTACTATGGCCGGAGATGAAGCTAGCCTTTGGAGCATGGCGGGGGCGAAGGGCATATCCCTACTCACTGGTCGGGCTGTAGGAGACTAGTTCCTCAGTATGTTCTTTCGGTCGTGTGGAGTTTGCAACCGGCGCGAATGTAACTAAGAAACTTTGTGCGTGGCTCTGTAGTGTGTGTGCCTTTTGTATTTCCTTTATTCCTTCTATTAATGAAATGATACGCAGCTCTCCTGCGTGTTCGAGAAAAAAAAATGTAAAATACTTTTTGGTTTCACATTAAGTCAGGGTTTTCATTGGGTTACTGGGTTATTATAATCATAATCTATGATCGTGGCTCTCATGTTATGCAACTTAATATGATTTAAGACTGGTGAACTACATTGCATGCTAATATTGTTTGTTATGATAAACTAATAAAAATTGATAATGAAACATGTGTGCATGAACTTGTACTTTGAAAATGCGAAGCAATGTGGAAGTGTTTGTACATTGTTACACAGAAGAATGTTAGGAATTTTGTCATCCAGTTGTATGCAAGTCTAATTAGTGAGTGCTTAAGACTTCAACTGCATGGTACTTACAAAAGAAAACAGTGTAGGAAAATCAAGGCCCAAAACTTATTTGTACCTTAAGATGAACTTGATAGACAAAATCATCGTAGCTTACGCTGCTTGTATCCTCTGGAGAGCCAAATAATACATACTCATAAGGTACTGCATATGGAAGTCTCTTCACTGCTTCTTCAAATACATCAACTGAAAGGCCGGATGCTTTTGTTGCACCTGTGATCTGATCCTTTTCAACCTTTATAAATTCTGGATATCCACTTGTGCGTACACCAACTTTAAGTTTCTTCCCACTTACAGGAATCTCAAATCCTCGGGGTATAACTATAGATTCTCCAGGCCAGATAACAGGATTTAGATCAGGCAGTGAACTTGAATATATTGTTGCTGGTTGTGATTCATTTAATTTCCTTGAAATTCCCTTTTCCTCCGTCCAGAATCCAATTTCTCTCCATCCTCTCCCGACTAAATTTATTATTTGAAATGTTGAAGCAATCAACTGCCTATCTGAAAGGTCAAACTTGCCACTCAAACCTGTAAATTTATGCTGCATGATTGCCTTCAAGAGTTCTGGACCATTATTGGATGTTTTCAGTGCTTCCAAGTTTGTTAAGTTTTTTGTAGCTATTGGTTTTCGGAATTTGGCATTGGTAAGTCCAACCTTTTCTGCAGCTAGTGCCACCGCCCAGATTGTATCATAGCTCCAGTCCAAAGATGTTTAATTTCAATGGTGGGTCAGTTGGGTTGTCAACTTGGTATCTCATATTCCATCTCGTGGTGAAGCTATTCAGTTCTGTTGATTTGGGAACGTAAAACTGAACACCCAGGGCACCGTTCATTGATTCTACGACAGAAGGATGCAGAGAATCAATGAGATTGGTTACTCCATCAGTAAGGATCCATGCATATCCTTTGTTCATCATTCCTATTTCTTTTGCCTTTATGAAGAGTACTGAGGCCAATGCTGATGACATGTGAACAATTTATACCCTTGGCTGCATTGTCATCAACTTACATAATTCTTTGGTAATTTGTTCACTAGTTGCTGATGGAGGAATCACACTGCGATAGGGAACACGGGCATTTATTTCTTGGAGGGCATCGACAAGGCTTGGTATGATTCCTCTACCATAATCAGTGTCTTCATATATAGGCACTACCATTCTCCATCCATAAGCTTTAATTATGGAGGCAATGCAGTTCAATTGTGCTGAATCATTTAGTGTTGCACGGGCAAAATATGGAAGACTGCTAGGAGACAGAGACGGGCTTGTTGCCATGGAGATGACTGGAACATGGCTTTTGTTTCCGAGATCCGAGATAAATATGGCTTGTGAAGATTTTTCAGGACCAATGATTGTTTCTACATTGTAATTCTCCAGCAAGTCAAGAGCTGCAGAATTCAAACGATGAAAATTTGGTTAAAAGTCATCAGTTCATCATTAAATGGACATTTTTATATTATTCTCTCCATTTTTAAATATATGATACCGTTGACTTTTTCGTTGAACTTTGGCCAACAATATATATCTAAGCAATTAGTTACCTGAAGTGAAATGAATATCACTAGATCTGTCATCAAAAGCACTTCAAGGTTAATTCATACATTTAGCTATTTGCATAAATGTTTATAGATAAGACGAATGGTCAAAGCAATGAAAAAAGTCAACGGTGCCATTTACTTAAAACCGGAGGGAGTGTTAAAAAAAAACTTGGGATGAAAATTTCGGTTAAAACATGGCCATAAATGTTGGAAGGATGACACAAGTGAGACAAAATCAAGTTCCTTTTTTTCGAGAACGTACAAAATCAAGTTCCCAAATTGCAACTGCACAGAAAGTTTTTTTCTTGACCATGAGGCAACCAGAAAGTTAATTGATGCACCTCAACTGTTAGAGTAGGCTGGTTGCAGATAAAATGTATAGAAGAGAGAAACATGTAACCAAATACTTCTTTCCACTTGCCACTATAGCTGACTGATTCAAAGTCTTTCCCATATCATGCTTTGTATTTGGCCTCTCGATGGCTGCATTACCTATTAGTTTTTGATTTTTTGATGGATAGAGCAAATTTTCTCTCTACCTTTGATATACCATGAGTGAAGGGATTTGTGCATGGTAGATAACTGTGCTGCTAGCGATTGTATACAACGTAAATGTGGATAAATATGGTTATTCTTTACTTAGTCTGAACCATTGAAACAGCTATCTATTTCTGTTTCTGTAGTTCTGTTTTTAGTTTTTCTATATATTTGCAGCTTTTCGTACTTTGTTCCCTTTTCTGGGACAAATCATTTTGGTGCTCCTAGCTCTGTTAATGACCAGTTTTGAGGCATTGCAGGAAATACGCTAATATTGAACACATTTTTCAGCTGGGCATGTAATAATTTGCGCATTACAAGGGCAAAAGAACCTGCTCCTTAATCCTGATGGATTAGTTGTGGAGCGAATGGCATGGGACTTCGCTGTTGTTATCTGGTGAATATAACTTCTTGATCTACTTGTCCAGAAATGCACATTTTCATGTATGAAGATTGCTTCTCGTCACATGAAATCAACTAGATCTGTTTGATTGTTTGTTTGCCTAGACTAGATTTGAAGTAGTACAATCTTTACTATTCTTTTTTTCATCAAGTTAAGCGTTCATCTACTGCCGAAATTGTGATGATGGCTTATATTTTCGCAGCTGCTTTGCATGTGTTCTCTCGCATGGTCACTTTACCCATGTTGCTGCTAAATGAACATAATATTAATTAAGACATTTTTAAGCTACAATGCCGACCACACTATTGAGCGATGGTACATGCAACTAATTATTTCAGCAGCACATGACCAGCAAGTAAATGTGATTTGCACTTGACGAGGTTTCAGAATATCTACCTTGAGCTGCAGCTCGAACATCATCACCCATGGAATCCCTGATGTCTTTGTGCTATAGTTTTGATGGACAGCATGGAAGTCCTCCATAGCCAATGAGATGCTGGTAACGGCTATTTTGCCGACCAAGGATCCCAAGTCAAGGATGACTCCGACATGGACTTCCTGAGGTTCTCTTCCAGTAGCGTTTTGTCCGACGGCGATGCTAGCTGACAGCACGAGGAGCAGGAGGAATCTATATGCTACCTTCATTTGCCGAGAAGTGAGGTCTGCGGAATCTATTTGCTCCTCATTCCTTTCAGTTATATATAGCCGAAGTGCCAAACCACATTTCTATACTAATAAAAGCCATGAGTTTGTTTGCTGATGCCGTATAGAATTGCTTTGAACTTCAGTCACTTGATAAACAATACAGTAGTTAGGAAGGCCTTGATTTACACCACTTTATTGTCACCAATATGACAGCCCACTGGCTTTTTCTTAGTTGCAAAGTTGTCATTTCTGAACCGTGTATTCAGTTATGTATATGCTCTTGCTAATAATTGAGTACATTACTAATCAATTAAATTTGGTGTAAGGTGGCTCCAGTTGAATTTCATTTGGAGGGCAGTGGGCTTGGTTCTCAATGTCAAATCGCCTTCTCAAAGTCAGTTGCTTCGACTCCAAGCCGTTTTCTGTTGGCAAGTGTGAAGGTTGACTTTCTTCTTTTTTTTTTGCGAGGGAGTGAAGGTTGACTTTACCAATCAAGCTAAGTAGTCTGCAGTTGTGATTTGCTCAAGGCGATATTGTTTTCATCAATTGGCCTTTAAATTTGCTTTTCGAACAAAACGCATCTTAAAAAACAGCCACTGGGTGCACATCTTCAACTCGGGAGAAGAAAGGCCTGCCTCCTGAGTCCTGACGTGGTTACTGTGAATTCAGCTTTTGTTCTCTCGTGTTAGTTTAAGCCTTTAGGTGCAGTTTCGAGGTAACGAGGGTTGAGGAGGTCAAATTCACGAAGCAAAGCGTGTTAGTTTATTTTCAGTCAAATGACTGGACCTGTTCGCAGAAAGCAAAACAATCTTTTATTAAACCTTCTCAGTTAAATCGTCTTCTATGATGAGTTTTATTTCTAGTCGATCAAGCATAGATCTGAATGGCGCGGGACCACTTCTCTCTTTATTTAACTATAATATATAGAAGGGGAGAGGCATGTAAAGAAGGGGTTGGAACCGGAGTCCAGAGGCTGAAAACAATAGAACCCATTCGATTTGAATTTTAGGGCTGATATTACTGCAAATCATCACTCTTGGAATCCCTGATATGGACAACCAGCTTTGTCTTGTGCTCTCTCCAGCTTTGTCTTGTACTCTCTCTGTCGCGGTATAATTGTCGTTTTAGCTCTTGGCATGGAGTTTAAGGAAATTTGATAAATGTAGATGCGTAGGAAACGAGGAGGAGAGAGATAAAGATAGAGGTGTATCGAAAACAAAGAAAGTTGCATCGAGAAGTGAGAATGACAATTATTTTGGAAAAACTGAATAAACCTAAAATGATAATTAAACTGGGACGGAGGTAGTAGTTTTTATGAGAAGCATAAAAATCTTCCATATCCAATGAGAGACTGGTTTGTGATATTTTGCCCATCAAGCTACCCAGGTTATGGATCACGCCGACATAAAGGAGTAATGCTACGTTTACTTATATGTCATGAATTTAAGTAAAACTTGTTTGTAAATGTAGCACTGCTCAGATCCATAGCTACGCAGGGTCCTTAATTTGCAGCTTCAATTTCGTTGTTTGCGGATGCCCTTCGGCGGTACTGCCTACCGAGCTCTATAAGCAACTCGTGCTCTGCTTGGCCCTGCACCTGCGCAGGTAGCTCTCCGACTTGTTCTGCTTGCGCATTCGCTGGGACTTGTTCTAGCACCTGCGCTGCCCCTCCGCCATTCGGCCATGCTTCCACATGGAGCATGACAATAGACATTTCTGGTGGGGAAATGTATTTTTATTTTTGAATTTTGACTTAAATAAAATGTGTTTTGCGCTTTAGGAAGTTTGAAGATTAGCACTTTTTTTGGAAAAATAGTAATTATCTAACTTTAAATATTGAAATCAAGTAAATTTGCAACTGTGCAAAGGTGGTTTAAAGTTTTAACTCTCACATGGAGCATGACAATAGACATTTCTTTGTCCACACGTACATTTGTTGGCAATTACAACTTAACGATCAACATCTGTGTCCAGCAATCTAACAAATTATATATGATTATATGTTCACAAGATCCGAATGAAATTTGCCATTTTTTTACCTTTAATGCTATGACTTCATTTCATCATATTTTGAACTATGGGTTGAAAATATGCATTCACGTATACAAGCCTATAAAATCATATTTGCGTATTGCACACATGTCGCAATTGGTCAAATTTACCATTCCTAATCTTTATAAAGGGAAGCGCTCCTTCGTAAAAGGAAAAAGTTTAGTTTTTAAAGGCACTCAACCTTTAGTCTTTATATTAATTAGTTTAAGCTTTCACATAGTCAATTTACTAAGATCAGATCCTTTTTTTGTGTAAGTTACTAAGATCAGATCTAGCTAGAATATAAGATAAACATCGCTGGAAAATGACTTTCAGTATTAGAATGTTGGTAAGAGGTCCTTAACACAAGCGAGCAGCAGGTGGCGCGCTAACAACGTGCCGATTTTCTAGTTGGACCTAAGTGACAGTTAGAAAAATTTAGGGATGTCAATATACGTAGGGGATCTATATGACACAACAGACTAAATTTAGTGATACCAAGAGCGTTTTGTAAGTAGAGAGACCCGAGTGACACAGTACAGTCGGAAAAGTTTAGAGATCGGTTGGCACTTTACTCATATAAAAACATATGGATGCTTGTAGGGGACGATGGAAAAAAAGTTCACGTAGGTAGGTAAATGAAAATCCCATTTAGTTGCAAGTGAGTCTCTGTCTCTGTTTTTTTTTGGCAATTTTGCCTATTTCTTAAAAATCTTCGGTTATTGTGGAAGCAAATGGAGCAAACTAGTTTTCAAATGACCGCACTTCCAAAATATTAAGTGCGCTGCACAATCTTGCATAACCCACCTAGAGTATCCATTACTGAGCATGGAACTTACCAGCAGATGCAGCTTGGAGATCGTCACTCATGGAATCCTTGACGTGGAGGACGAGCCGTGTGGTGTAGTTCGAGTGGATGGCGTAGAAATCTTCCATCGCCATCGAAATGCTCGTATGTGCTACCTTGCCGACCGGCGTCCCCAAGTCAAGTACCACTCCCACATGGAATTCTTCTACTTTACTTTCTGTAACATTTTGTGCAGCTACAAAGCTGAATACCAAGACTAGGAACATTGTGATCCTAGCTGCTGTGGCCATCTCTTGAGCTTAGATATCTGCAGACGAACCTTTCTGCACCTGTGCATTATATATGGAAGATGTGAGCGATGTTGTCTGTCTCTGGTTTTCTACCAGAGAGGGGGGTGGTAATTTCTGTTAAGATTATTTTACTTGTACCAAAATTTGTCTCCTCTGCAGTTCCTGTCAAAAGGGTAATTGTTTGCTCTTGTGGTTGAGATTTTCTTCGTTTTGTTGGCAGGTCGATCTGCTCTACTTACTTTTCAAGAGTTTACTACTGACTTGGTTATAATCTGATGTCAGTTTATTTCATTTTCTTCTTATTCAAGTGCTTGTGATCTCATATGTTGGAATAAACCGAAGACCCGTGAGTTGAAGCATGTTCTTACCATAATCTTATGTGGGTCAGTGGTGTTGTCTTATGAGCCGTGTTGTGCTTGACAAGTAATGTTGAAACGGTTTATTAATAGATAACCTCTTTTTTAGATAATGAGAAAAACAAGCGTCCTGGCTTTGACCTCAAAGAGGCTACAGCCCACTCTTACATCAATAGGCAACTCTTCCGCCTGTCATCACAACTCATAATTCATAATGAATGAAAGCAAAAGGATAACCTCTACAGTGGGTTGTCTTATTACAGAGATGTATCATAGCAATTGCATAGTCCTTTAATTTATGAATAAATTAAATAAATATTTTAAGTTACAATTTATGCAATAGTGTGTGAGTGATCTTTTTATAGTCCGTTCCTTCACCAAATAATGACCTCATTCTCTTACCCTCTCACCCCTCATCCGCATCAGTCGAAAATCTATATTGTATTGTACGAGAGACAACTGATGTGTATCATACATGTTTAATATATTGGTGGATGGTGAAGGCGAGAGGGGACTTTTCAGCGGTAACTGGTAGCTGAGTGATTTTTTTTTTAAGGCAGGACGCCCCGGAGGGCATAATTTATTCCATTACTCTGGAAACATCGATACATTTGCATCAAGGCCCATACAAGATCTAGAATACAAGCAAAGGACCTTAAGCAACAAAATTAGGACACAAAGGTAAATGGCAATTCCATCAAGGCCCTCTAGAGAAACTTGAAGGCAACGACAGAGAGAGCTCCATCGCTGCCGCAGAAGCTTCCCACGCTTGAAGATGTAGCTTTGCCGAAACTTCCGCACCAAAGCATCGAACATGAGCGCGTCCATCCTCATCGGGACCAGGCAGTACTGCTGACAGAACGCCGTCAAGACACCACGACATGGATGGGGAAGAAGCCTCTTGATGCGGACAGATCGATGCTCCAGCGGTCCACCTGGAGGTCGCCTCAAATCGCATATCTGATTTTGAGGTAGAAAAAGTCGAAGCCGTAGATTTTGAGAAGGCATTACCAGACTTGACTGATTTGGAACTTCCTGGAAGAAGATGGGGATCAGCAGGACGCGATCAACCCGACCAAGGGAGCTTGAGCGCTCATCCACGAACTCAGCACTAGAACTCAGACTAGACCTGCATCTCCAACGAACCAAATCCAGAGCAAAAGATAAAAAGCAAAAAGGAAAAGGACAGGATGGTGATCGGAGAGGGTACTTTTCAACGGTAACTGGTAACTGAGGAGCGGGTTCGATTAAGGCTGGACGGAAATGAACTTGCAAGGTTATTTTGGTCATTGCAAAGTACTGTCGAGTGAAAAAAAAAACCGGTTAACTAAGATTAAAAATTGCACGATGGCATATAAGAATAGGAGGTCTGATTATAATGGTAAACTAGCCAAGCCACACAATGTCATGATAAAATAGCGAAGCCCACTGAAGCCAATGGTAAAATTGCAAGATTCTCAATAGAATTGGAGGCCTCGTTTCTATTTTTCCCAATATAATTAACATTTTTCTTGTTGTTTTCAAATGATGATGTGGCATAATCAAAATTGTTTTTGATCTATTTTCAGGGAAGACTGTTGAGGAGGGGAGAAATTGTTCCTAATAAGTTTTTGATTGTTCAAAAAACAAGTTTTAAGGCCATTTTTATAAAGATCTCTTGTAGATGCGCTAATCCATGGGAAAAGTACAAACTACCCCTCCGTTTCCCCATCCATAACAAATACAAAACGCACCCTACTAGAGCACAGACTCATAAAGACTACTGAAAAAACAGACTATATGAAAAATTGAATCCAGCAAATGGTGGGACCTCCTATGCGTAAGGCGACCTACAAGATTCAACTTGTAAGTCAGCCCAATAACCAATCAAATTTTCGGCCCATTTAAGACAACTTAGGTTACCAAGTGACCATCAACGTCTTCAAACAATAGTTTTAATATTTTTGTAAGCTTATGCCAACATTTCAAAGAACAGATTTTACATTTTTGCCGAAAATGTTGACATAGCGCATCGAAAATATTGATGTAGTGAATAAAATGTTGCCACAGTGCATTCAAACTGTTGATGAAATTTTCAAATTTTAAAAATTTTAATATTCAAATTAGATCCCTTTTTGTAAAATTAATTGTAACAAACGTGTAGGTTCAAATGGATTTGAAAACGGACTTACGGTTTAGGAGGAAAAATGCATTCAAGATTTGAAAAACGTTTTATTTTCTCCCTCCCACCCGCCCCAATCAAAATACACCACCTGTGGCCCAGCTGTGCTCCTCTTCTCAGGCCACATCGCATGTGTGAGTTGTTGGATTTCTCTCCGTACGAATCTTAAAACGTTCTATCAAAAATATCCTATAAAACAAGCTACGTTTTTTTTTGAGCAACTACGTATAAGATCCACCCGCAAATGGTACGCTTTTCCCACGATCAAATTCAGTTGGGCCCATGTATAAGTACTAGGACTGAGAGGCGCGCTTCGCCGCGCCCGTCAAAGCATCACACCGTTTTTATATCATTATTTGACCGGATTTGATTAACTTTCACTATGTTCATGTCCAACTTAAGTGCAGTATGTAAAGAGGAAGCAAAAAAAAAATGCTGGAGAGAATTGATGACAGTAAATGGATAAGTTGATGAGAATGACACAGAATGAAATCGTTCTTGCTTGTTAAATTCATAGTTTAATGAAAAGGCTTGAGAAGGCTCCGGAAACAGCATGCCAATAGAACACATTTCAGTGTGGTGCGCAGATAACTCTAACATTTGCTTTGAAACATCTTTCTGATAAATGAAGCAATTATGTACAGCGAAAGACATGAAGTATACAGGGTAACTAACCAAAGATAAACGTAACGATTAAGAAGGAGCAGGAACAGATGCAAATATTAGATAATAAACAGAACCCATGTGGCAAGCGCACCCTTTGGACATTTCCAAATCCATGCTACGCTGCAGCTATTTAACATAATTACCCACCTGCAATTTATCACAACTATTGTTTAGCTGAAAACAAATTAGGATAATGTATAATTGGTACAATACTTTAAATATGCATATTGACATAAATATGCATATTTGGTTGGATTATAAACTATGCTATCAGTAAGACAATGGATACAACCATAGTCGATAAGGATAGTAACCATAAAATGCTAAAGAAGCAAGAATCATGACATATTCAGGTGCTAAACGTAGGTAATGAGATGCCAATTCATACAATGGATGACATATTCACTGGAACTCTTGCCCTTCCTTATATTTTTATATCTCAATCAGATGTGCGATCAGAATATATTTCACGATTTCTCTGATTGAAGTAGTTCCTTCAGGAAAACCACTAAACAGCCTACAACCTACTGCAGAAGGGCACATATAGGTAGGACGAATAAATTCTAAACCGTAGGTTTCCGGATACGAACATCACTGAAGAGTCCACTATGGCCTATGTTTTGGTACGATGTAGTCAGGATGCCTATTATCATTTATTGAGCAGTAGCACAGATATAACAGTTCAACATGGATACAGTAAAGAAATTATATTGTATGAGGAAAACATCTTTCACGGATAAAAGTTGAGATAACTCATAGTTTACACATGCACTGCTCAGACAGCCTTGAAAAGGAGCAACCCTATGCTACGATGATCAATTTAAGCATTCTGGAATCATAATGAACTCTGTAGACTCCAAAGAATGTTTCAGTTGCCGCAAACAGCAGCAAAATATAGTTGCACATGTGCTGTATGCATAGAGAACTGAATCTGAATATAATCCTAAACTCTTGTCAGTTTACCGGGAATAGTCGACCTTGATAAGTATTTGCCTTGCATACTTCTGGTATGCACACCTATAGCAGCTATGCACAGCATGCATATGCTGTATCAGGTAGTGAATTCAGTCATATACTTTGTGTCTCCTAATCACTCAGTCTCTTGGAACCAAGGAAATATATGTTTCATAACTAAAATAATCTATGCCATACATATGATTGGATAGAAAAATGGCAGTAACTGAACCATTGTCACGTAAGACCAGCGATCCAATTGAGCAAACTCGGATGACAAATACTAAGCATTTGTTAGACTCGAAAACTGAAGCATGATAGGAAACCAAAAATTATGAGCACATAAGTAAGACAAAAATGAAAATACACACCTCATCTCCACTCCTTTGCATGGAAATGATATTTGTAGCCACCAGCTGCTACAGATGTCATCTCATTTCTCAAATCGTCTTCTTGCAAACTGGAAACAAATTTTGTGAAGGCCAATTAGTTAAATGCGATTACAATTAGAAATGCACACATGTAAAAGTAAAAAAGATGTATATATAACCATGAAGCAACTGATAAGGAGTGCAAACATGAAGTTATTGTTTGTATTATAACCAAAGGTCAAATATCCTTGATATTTGATATGGACAAATGAGGTGCAGGTTTTGAAGGCTGGAACTTAGATATTGAGTACTACATGTGAATCAAATAATGAACAAATGAGCTGCAAGTTTTGAAGGCTGGAACCTAGATATTGCGTACCACATGTGAAAAAAATAATGAACAAATGAGCTGCAGGTTTTGTAGGATGCAACCTAGATATTGAGTACTACATGTGAAACAAAATATCAGCTTTGACAACGTAAAATACTAAAATATAATTGTAACAAACAATGGGAAACATTGTGCTGTGTTACAAAAGAATAATTGAAGGCAATGTTATTTCAAACTATAGGTATATGTAACCAACTCCAATATATATGAAGACAATCGTATTTCTTGTACTGCAACCAAACTCATGAAGATATATTAGCTTCATGACTTGACACAAATATCTGTGTCAAACTTTGATCATGTAAGAAATTCACTATATGTCGGAATGAAACAAAAAAATCATTATGCATATGAATTGCCAACACAAAGCACCATATGAATTTTTATTAGCGATGGAAAGCACAACTGGAAATTTTTGGGCTGTGGATACCTGCAAGCTATTGTTTTCCTTCCCTAAGTAGTAAATACATAACTTGCTGACCTTTTTATTTAATTCTTCAATACTGCACCACATGATAAAAGGAACTGTATAGTTGCCTGATACATCAATCTAATATGCACCAAAAGATAGGCACAACTACGCTGTGCATTTACAGACAACAACAATGAAGAAACCATCCTTTCTACCCTCCTTATCAAATGTAAAAATTGATATGCATATAGCAAGAAGGATTAACAACGGTTTTAGGGAAGGTGCCTGACCATGGACCATAATATGAGAATTAAACAGAAATAGGTAGCAAACTACATAGTTGCACTGAAGAGGGCTTCTCATGTACCTTACCTGACATATCGAAGCTTGTTGCTGGTTACCTCTCCAGCACATCTCTACCCATGCCATGTCCTCCATCTTCATTGAATTTCACAGCTCTATGTTCCTGTCACAAATGTGATTTAGGTCCAGAGAGAGACAGAGAGAGAGAGAGAGAGAGAGAGAGAGAGAGAGAGAGAGAGAGAGAGAGAGAGAGAGAGAGAGCACCTGAACATGGTGAGGAGGAGATGAAAAACAGATCGACGACCACCCCACCTGCGTTGCCGGCGATGCGATTCTACGGCAAGGAAAGCGAGGAAAAGACACAGGGGAGGCTGCGGCGACGTGGTCTCGGTGAGGCTTCTGTGCTGCGTCGCGCGCGTCGTCGCGCTCAGGCACCACTACAGGCGTTGGCTCAACCAGTCGCCTCCATGGCATGCCGCCGCCTTTCCCGAGCACCACCGCTGCCGTCACCTCAAGCCGCCGCCCCTCCAGGCCACCAGCCCGCCCCTCGCAGCCTCCGCCCCACGTGAAGGAACCGCAGGATGAGGAAATCTTGGCTGGGAGGATGGGTTGGAAAGCGGATGCAGCTGTTGGGGATAGTCGAGGAGGCAAGGGGCGGCGCTCGGAGCTGGGGGCTCCCATGGCCGCTCGCGATGGAGGAGGAGGCGCGGGCCGGCGGCGGCGCTGGCAAGGGAGGAGAAGAGCTGGCGAGGCGAGGAAAGAGGAGGAGCGGCCGAGGCGGCGGCTCGCGGGGCACAGGTGGAGGAGGACGCAGCGATTTGTTTGCGATTGAATGGCGGCAGCAGGGCGGCGGCGCGCGGCGCGCGGGGGCGGCGTGGGCGTGGGGAACGGGGCGCGGGGGGGCGGGCACGGCGGCTGCGCGGGCGTGGGCGAACGGGGAATCAGCGAAATCAGGGGCGGCGTCCGTCGAAATAGCACCAAAACGTATTGCCGTGTGTGAGAGCCAAAGCCACGCGTCGGGCAGAGACCTGAACACCGTAGGCCAAAATGCTCTGCTGAGCCCTTTCCTCCCATGGCTGGAGATTACTATATTACTAGTTTCTATCGAGCCCATGGTAGCGGGGGCTTAGCGGTCAGCGCTGTCAACCCGTCGTTCCGCCATGGTGCAGCCTCACTGACTCGCCGCCGCCATCGCAGCCACCGCCGCCGTCATCCTCTCAATCTCAAGCAATCTCCTGCGCTTCCGTCACCTCATCGTCTCTAGCTCCGAGTGCCGAACGTTTCCTTCATACTGCCGTCTCCTATGTTCTCATTAACGCACCTCCTCCGCAGGCGTTGTGTACAAGCGCAAATGCGGCCGCCTGGCCGAGCGGATCCGGGAGCTTGAGGCCTCACTGGCTACCAATGCGGAGAAGGCCGCCGCCGAGCACCGCGGTAGAGTTCGCGCCCAGCAGGTCCGCACTGCCTCGCACCAAGGTGTCCCGCGTTCAAACTACGTACGCACATTTCGTCAGTGAGCCGTCCCATCTCATGCTGCTGAATCTTGATTCTTGGTTTCAGTCTTTGATGAGGAAGGCTCTGCGCGAGCGGGAGCCCCGTCCCGTCTCCAGACGAGGGGATTCCCACAAGGCCCCGGCGCTGACGTCGTACCCACTCCTGCTTCTCTACTAGGTGCTGACTGCTTCAATCCTAGACTGTCTCCAACGATTGCTGACCCAAAATAGATACCCAAAAGGCCAAATGGGTGGCGGTGGGCTTTCAGTTACATGACGCAAAAATGTCAATCTCCAACGGAAGGTGATAACTGGGTCGTAGGCAGCGCGGGAGAAGAAAAAAGAAGCGCGCCTGGCTTTTTGTTTCCCGCGTGTGGCTGCTGCGGACGGCTCCGCCTGCTTGACGGCGCCCTGCTCGGCCAGTTCGAACAGGAGCAGCACGGTGAGGTCTGTTCTTCCTCTCCTATCTCTGAATGGAGCCAGTTTGGCAGCCTGACCCGAATTATTTGAGATTCGATTTCAATTGGGGGTGGAATCTGACCAAAGATTGGATTTCTGTTGCTTGGTTTGTGGAGAGCAGGTGGTGGGGCGATGCAGAGCAGCTTGGAGCGGGTGAAGCGGCAGCTCTCTTCCACGTTTTGGGCTAACTGATGTACGTAGTCCATTTGATTTTGCCTATGTTCAGTCTGACTGCATAGTGCCTGAATTGATATTGACACCAGCGGCTCCTCCAATTCTTAATGTTTGTCTAGACAATGTGTTCCGGACTACTAATTTGTCATTGTGTAGATGATGATTTAACTTCATATATTTTATTCAGCCATGGCGTTTAACTACTATAGAAGCACCTGGTGCGGACCTGCTGCAGCATCGATGCACAAGAACAAAGAAATTGAAGCATGTGCTCTTATCGTTGCAACGCTCAGGCAAAAGCGGCGTTGGGGAGGTTCTGTTGTAGGCCATAAGTCAAAAAAACGCGACCGTATCAGTGGTGACATTCGACTGAATAATGACTACTTTGTTGAGAGGCCACTGTACAATCCTGAAGAATTCCGCAGAAGGTACAATGCTAATGCAAATTCAATACTAATAAATCATCTATGTTAAACTATATTTTCTGAGAGTGCTTGTTCTACCATTGTTGATAAACTATATTTTCTGAGAGTGCTTATTCTACCATTGTTGATTAGGTTCCGTATGCAACAATCCCTTGTGCTGGAGATCGAAGATAAAATCTCAGCTGCGAATGACTTCTTCAACAACGAATGGATTGTGCCGGTGTGTTGGGATTCTCCACTAGACAAAAAATGTACTGTGGCTTTGAGAATGTTAGCTTATGGAGGGCCAGCAGATTCTCTTGATGAAGGACTGCGTATGGGAGAAAGCACGATCCTAAAGACAGTCATGGAGTTTGCTACCACAGTCATTGAAGTTTTTGGAGACGAGTTTCTTAGGCCACCTTCAGATTCTGAGTTACAACACATTTTAGCAGTGAATGAGGCACGTGGCTTCCCTGGCATGATTGGAAGTATTGACTGCATGCATTGGCAATGGGCAAACTGCCCTACTATTTTGGCTGGAATGTATAAGGGTCATAAGGGCAAGCCGACAATCATCCTAGAGGCAGTTGCAACGAAGGATTTGCGAATTTGGCATGCATTCTTTGGTCTTCCAGGGTCTCACAATGACATCAATGTGTTGCACCGCTCTCCTGTTTTCGATGATTTAGCAAATGGGAATACACCAGCAGTGGACTTTACTGTCAATGGCAACCCCTATACTCTTGGATACTACCTTGGTGATGGGATTTATCCTGATTGGGCCACTATTGTGAAAAGTGTAAGTGGTTCAGTGAGTAACAAACAGACCGTGTTTGCAGCACAATAGGAAGCTTGCCGCAAAGACGTAGAAAGATGCTTTGGAGTTCTCCAAGCCAAGTGGAAGATCTTGCATCGCGCTGCTCATCTATGGAAGCAGCGTGATCTCAATACCATTATGCGGGCGTGTGTCATTCTACATAATATGGTGCTGGAGAACGAACGTGGAGTTAATCTTCCAAATGTGCATGTCTCAGAGTGGCCAGGTGCACCTAATCCGCCAATAACTCCACTAAGGACAGTTCGTGGAATTGAGGAGTTCATGGAGGCATACTCTTTGATTCAAGACAAATCCACTCATCAACAGCTCAAACTAGATCTCATACCACATGTGGCAACTGTATGGCTCAAAGTCTGGACCGTTTGCTCCATCGCCATTAATCCATGATCATGTTATAGAATGAATCCATGATCATGTTATAAAATGATGACTTCATTTTGTTGTAACAGCTGAACTGGTAGCTGTACAAGTAGTGTTAGGATATGATGACTTTATTTTGTTGTGACAGCTAAACTAGTAGCTGTACAGGTAGTGTTAGGATATGATGACTTTATTTTGTTGTAACAGCTGAACTGGTAGCTGTACAGGTAGTATTATTTTGGCAAGAATATATGTAATATGATATTGGCAAATGTCAATAGGAATTAATTGCATACATATTGTCAAATGTCTACAGGACACCTGATACAATAGTTCTTAGACAATACAATACTGGACAGAGATACAATAATTCTTAGAAAATACAATACTGGACACGAGACACAATAGTTCGTAGACAATACAATACTAGACGCCAGATACAATAATTCTTAGAAATACAATACTGGACACGAGACACAATAGTTCGTAGACAATACAATACTGGACACCAGATACTTTAGGCTGCATCATTGTTCTCTGGGTTGATGACACCCCTACGCAACAAGATTTCGTGTTGCATCGTCATATAGTAGGACCTGACTGCAGGAGAAAGCTTCTCTAAATCTGCTCCCATGATCCCAACTTCCGCGGACGGCAACTGGGCCTCACTTTGCTTTGCCCTCACTTCTATGTCTTTTTAGTGAGACTGAGTTGTTCTTCCTTTAACTTGCTCCTAAATTCCATGTCCTGCTTCTGCAACTCGAACATCTTCTCAGAAAGCTGAATTTTCTCCGCCTTCATGTTCAGGATTTCTTGCATCTGCTGATCCTGCTTCCCTTCTGCATTTATATTTCTATCATGCATTTGTTGCAGGACTACTACAGCAGCACTGTCATTGCCATGTTCTGGATTGGAGGCTGGAGCTGTAGCTCCTTTAGCAACGGTCGGAGTGCTTCTTACTTCCAACAATTTATCGTTCCATTTAGCCTCATTGCGCAACATCTTCCAACAGTGCATAAAGTGAAACGGCTCAGTTTTCTCGTACGCCTTCACTGCATCCTCGACCTGAGATTTAAAATCAGTACAAGTAAGCAAATATATACTCTAAGAATTTATAAAAACCAGCAAAGAAATATACTCTAAGAAATTAAAAAAAATCAGTACAAGTAGCGTTGAAACCAGCAAGGAATTTACCCTGTCATACTCATTCTTCCCGCTTTCGTTTTGTCTATCCACTGCAGATTTGAATGCACAAAATTGGTAACACACTTCAGGATAAGGGTCCACCTTTCTGTAAGGAAATCTGGCTACGAACTGAGCCTTCTGGTTTGTTGTCACAATAGTAATCATATATTCTCTTGTAGTAACCATCCTGCTTTTGATTGACACCTGTAATAGGATCCTTGCTAACATTGAGGAAGGCCGAGCACAGGACGCAATCCTCTTCCTTTGTGAAAGCACTACCTCTGTGAGCAACTATTTTCTCCCGAGCTTGTTCTTCCCTGATTTTGATGATGGAAGCTGTGATGCTTGAGCTGTCAAATGGCAATCTTCAGTCCCAGCCGAGGTCCCTCCGTGCATGCCATACTGCAGAAGCAATAACAAGAGTAATTGAACCGAATGCAACATTAGTGGATGTACCTTGCAAAGAAAATGTCACAATCGAACCTGATAAGCAGTGCTATTATCTATCTCTTCAATGGAAGCACCAAAAGAGAACTGCTGTGGAACTTCTCCCTCTCCAGTTTGCCCATGTTCCATTCTGTACACAGCAAAAAATTTTCAAACCATAAATCTTTTATACATATCAGTTCAGACCAAAGTAGCAGCAAATTCACAGTTCGCCTGAAAGCTCAAGCTGCAGCTCAATGCTACCTCGTGCTCTATCACACATTCCCCTGCACCCTACCTCTCAATCAAACGACATTGATTTCTACCTCTTTTCAATTAGTCACAAGTTCCTGCTCTAGATCTACAAGTTCCTCTGGATTCCGAATGCTCCGGTCGTCGCTCGCCCATGCGTCCGACATCGCCATTGCCGCTGCCTCCTGCTCGCTCCCCACCCGCGGTCGCTCATGCCCAGCAGGCGCTGCTCGAAGGATGCAAAAACAGGAAAAGGGGAGTCCGGCGGCACATACCTTCGGTTCTCGCCATCGCCGTTGGTGCCGCAGTCGCCGCCAACGCCCGCCGCTGCAGCCGCCGCTCTCGATCTCGCCCGCTCGCCCTTTCTCCTTTCGTTCGTGGGGTGCTGGTCCAGGCCGTTTGGAGAGAGAAAGAAAAGAACGGTTGGAGGCTGGGTTGCGGAGCGAGGCGACGCAGACATGCGTCGCGGGGGGAGAGAAGCGGGAAATGGGTGTGGGTGTTTGCGTCGTCTGTTGGAGATGGTTTTTCCGGGTCTGAGGACGCATTTTGGACATTATGTGGAGAATGGGGCGCCCGTTGGAGACAGTCACTATTCCAATTGGGGATGCTTTGCAGCAATTCAGCGCACTGTAGCTACGGTTGCTGATTCTTCAGGAATGGTACACCGAGGGCCCGAGGCAGCCTTGACCCGGCCCGTGTCCCGGTGGGAGCGCTGGAGGGGCTTGCTAGTTACTCCACTGCTGGATACTTTATGTGTTTCAATAGGAGTACATACCAATACATAAACTGTGTGTGCACGTGCATCGGCAACAAACCATCCAAACACCAACGTACCGTGCATGATGCATCGCTCCTACGATGCGATTATTTTGAAGCTACTTCTAATTCTAAGATGCGATTACTGGTCGTTGTGTGATCAAGTGCTTAATTAGACAGGGTAGGACGGCATCTTGGCGAGGCCGCAGACGCCCTCCCCACGGCCGCCGCTCCGGCGGATCCTGACGTAGCCTTGCTCGCCCCACGACTCGCCCCACGAGTTCTTCATCAACCAGTATTTGGTCCCGTCCCTCGCCGTGCCGTACCCGACGGCGGTGATGGCGTGGTTCATATCCGTGCCGCAACCCCCGTCGATGACGCCGCCGCCGTAGAACTGGAACACGTCCCCGCTGCTGTCGACGGCAACGGACACGGGCTGGTGCGCGACGGCCACCATGAGCGCGGCCTCGTTGTTGCGCGGCACGTCCTCGTGGCCGCCGATGGACGCCGCGCGCTGGGCCGCCGCGGACCAGCGGCACGGCCCGTCCTTGCCGCGGTACGGGTACGTGGACTCGGCGGCCAGCCCGCCGCGGCGCGCGATGAAGGTGAAGGCGTCGTCCATGTAGCCGCCGTGGCAGCCCTGGTCGTCGCGGGTGACGTCGCAGTCCACCAGCTCCTGCTCCGACAGCGAAACCAGCCGGCCCGTCCGGAGCTTGTTCAGGCCTTCCACCGCCGCCACAGCCGAGAACGCCCAGCAAGAACCTGCACGCATGCATGTCAAGTTGGTGGATTCGATCACTGGAAGTCTAGAACATAAGCACCTTTTCATGATGACGCAACGTTCACTACGTATTTGCGCTACTGCCAACTTCACCCGTGATTGATTGGATAAAGAAACAGAGCACTAACCTGAGACATGTCCCAGCTATAGCCTAGACTCATCAACCATTTAGCCATTTTTAGATAAGTTATTACTCCTTTTGACCTTCATGTCTCATTCGACTGAAAGTACACGTAATGCCCAGTTGCAATTGCATCTTCTAGTTCAGTATCTGTTCTCTTTACGTTCAAATTTTGACCGCACGTGTTGCGTTTGATAGATTGGTCCACGGCACGCATGCATGCAGCAACAATGCATTCGAGAACCAACCATGCATGCATGAAATGCGAGGTGTGTGTGTATTTCGTACCGCACTCTTGTTGATCCTTGACGCCGGTGACCGCGCCCATCTTTCTCCAGTCCACGCTCGGCGGCGCGTCCGCCAGGCTGAAGTTCTCGTACCTGAACCGGCCGCTCCTGGCACCGTCGTCTGGCATCGTCCGCAACCCGGTCCTGGCCGCACGGAACTCCTCGTTGGTGAGGTCGGCGAACTTGTTGGTGGCCAGCCGGTAGCTGTGCTTCCCTGCAGCGTTGAACGAGTCGATCAGCTTCGCGTTGGCCCTGAATATATCCAGCCGCCGCGCCTTCTCCGCCTCGTCCTCGTACGTGCGCCCGTGCTCCACCATCCACTTCTCGTGCCGCGCCTCCATGCTCACGGCGGCGTCCTCCCCGGCCACCAGCTCGCGCGCTCCGAGCGCACGGGGAGCGTTGCAAACGCTGCCCACTACGAGAACCGCGAGGATTAACTGTGAAACAGACATGTCAACAAGAAAATGTATATTTCAAGTGCTATGCTCTCAGGTAATTAATTTGTTCAGCTCGAGGGAGCAACTGCTGCTTGGCCAACCTGCCATGCAGGCGGGGGGTTTATATAGAAGTCTGGAGAATAAGTTAGGCACGAATCATCAGCAGCGTAATTAACTTCATAGCGCAATCATTGATTATCTCGAAGAAAGTTGGTAAGACCATTGACGTAATTTGACCGTGCAATATATTCGTTCGTTCAATCTCACCAGGAATGGGTCCAAATTACCCACGTGCATGCTGTGTCGTACACATTTTGATGCTGTTAGTGGGTATCCATGCATTTGATTAGAAAACGAACATGGTGCTACCGCCACTTTTGGTGCAGCATCTTAATAAAATTCGTAGCGTAATCATGATTATTCGAACAAAGTTGGTCAGAGCAATGACGTCATTTCACACACGGACCATGTATATTCGTTCGTTCAATCTCATCACGAATGGACCCAAAAACTCACGTGCATGCTGTGTAAACAGTTTGATGCTGCTAGTGGGCATCCATGCATGCATTGTGTTGATTAGAAAACGAGCCTGATGTTACCGCCACTTTTAATCGGGTGAGTCGTTCTAGAACATGGAGATCATATATTAATCGAGTGTGCTTTACATATGCATGCTGGTCACATCTGGTGCCCTGCCTCGGTTGCATCTGCTGCTGGCTGGGATTGGATCGGTGGCGTGATCCAGCGGCTGATCAGCTTGTTGATCGAGGCGTGTGTGAGTGATTCCGTTGATGAGGAATGGTGAAGATTCCGATGGTACACTTGGAGTCTCTTGGTTGACAGTTAGGGAGCGAGACTTCTTTTTCCCCTTTTGGTAGATCATGCTCCCAGGGTTTGTGGATCATCTTCATTCTACCATCTCTGCCGCAGATTCCCATACTGCAGGATCTGCTCTTAGATCCCACTACTACACTAAGGCCCCGTTTGAAACGTAGAAATTTCACAGGAATTTTACAGAAAACAGTTCAATTCCCGCAGGATTGAAGGAATCAAACGGGGCCTAAACCGGCTCTATGGAGGCCCTCGCCCTGATGCACCCCCACCCAATCCACTATCCTTCGTCAACAGCCTGTGTATCCTTAGAAGCCTACTAGTAAGCACGGTAAAGTCACTAAGCGTGAATCTCGTTGCATATATGACAAGTCAGAAGTCAATTGACTGCAAATGATTTAAATTCGTCCATGATAGCTAATATTTTATATGGAGTACTAATTTTTGGTCCGATGCCATTTTAAAAAACTTTTGACCCGATGTTATTAAAAAACAACTTTTGACCCGATATAGTTTTTTTTAAAAAAAACTTTTGACCCAATGTCAACGTCAATAGAACACCACTAACTCTGTTGCAGCATATGATTCACGAATGGTTGCATGATTGCATCCAAATAAGTTGATAGAAATGGAGGCTGACTAGATATGTCATTGTCGAAGTATCTCCGTTGTTATAGGCTATAAGACATGGCCAACTCGACATTTCTTATCATATATGTAAACAAGTTGTTATAGGCTAACACACATTTCCGGTCAATAGAATTTTTTTTGCGAATAAATAAAAATATTTTAAAGATTAATTTCAAATCCCATCCTATAAGCCACCTCCTTTCTGTCCACCACAAGCCCCGCCAGCCGCCGCTGGCGGCGGCGAGCTCGAACCGCTCCGGCCAGAAGCAGAGCGGTCGTCCCAGACCTTCGGGTTGCGGACCATGGCTAAAGTGTCGCCCACACCGGCTCCCAGGCGGCCGCGGCGGCGTGTCCGCGGCGCCGATCTTATCACCGCCGGCTGCTGGTCTCCGGCACATGAGATGAGCAGGTTCGCCACCGGCCCGGAGCGCGTGCGCAGCCGGGAACATGCTATAACAGCTGCAGCTAGCTGGGAATGCACTACGTCTACGTCGTCCTCAAGCGCGGCCGCGCCGGGGCGGCCATCCTCCTCGCACGACGCCATGTGCAGAGCCGACCACGTGCCCGCCCGGCAACGGCTGCCCCCTCGCCGCCAGACGCATGCAAGCACGAGGACTCTGCACTAGGACTAGTGAGAGCGAGGTGGTCTGGCTACCTACTTTGCTACTCCGGGCCAACTCCCACACGTACGCGCCCGGCAACGCACCACGCGCGGGCGAAATGGACATGACCAAGGTGTGATGATGCGAACGGAACCCTCTCGTAATCACCCACGGGTCGCAGCAATCAGCGTTAGCAGCGGAGCCAAATCACCGGAGCGATCGATCGGCTGGGCGCAGCGGGGTTTGGCGTTCCTCTTCTCCTGGGCGCAGCGCCGGGCGCTTGACGTACAGTTGACACGGCGTCCCAACCGATCCGGGTGTACTTCGATCTCCCCGTTCCTTTCCTTCTCCGCCCATTTGGTAGTGACGGGCATGTATAGCAGCGGTTTGCGCGCGTTATCCTGTCGCAGCAACGATCAATCAATTCCCGGCATCAGAGGAGCTGTTCATGCATGTTACTACTTTGCACGATCGAGTTGATTACAATCTGTTGCGTTAGGCCCGCGGTGTCCAGGTCTCCGATCCGCCGCCCGCGACGATGCATGCATGCGCTTAATTGGTCTCTCTTTGCTCGGCGTCGGCTCGGCTTCGCGACACGTTGGGGGACAGGTGACCGTGCGCCGTTGCCAAGTGGCCCGAACCGTGTCAAGAGCGGAGAGGTCTCTTTGCCCGGCGCCGCACCCAGTCTAGCTAACGGTTTCTTTTTTTGGCCGGCGAGCTTTTTTTGGCGCCGATCCACGAACGCGAGCGAATCGGTTCCGTCAACGATCAACCGCATGCGTTCCGGCGGCATCCATTTATTCCCCGCTGGCCTAAAGCCGCCGCTTAAAAGCGATCCAAAAGTACTACAGGTAACTAGTTACTAACCCCGTGCGACACGCACGGCAAAGTATCGTTCCAAGCGACATCATTGGCATGAAACACAACTTCAATATATTGTTGAGCCCAAAACATCATGACATTGTAAAAAACATTAATAATATGATGTTATTTATTGTTTCTACCCAGACAAGTATAAGATGGTATAATATATTCTTGAAGCAAACATAGCTAAAGATCGTTTAATATATATAGAAAACCAAACCATTCACATAATATTCCATGCAGCATATATCGTGATGTGTCTTATGATATCACGAATAACAAAAATATATTTTAAAATGGTTTTATGATATCACGATAAAGAAAATTTAACACATGATAAAATATATATTTTAAATAGCAAAAATCAACAAAAGGATGGTGGGATGTTGGCTCCACTTTATTTTAAAATGACCACAATATGAGCACTTATAATTAACAAGGATGTATAGAAACACCATTCATAATTATACTAAATGATATTAAAGTACAATAAGAAATTTTAACACTAAATCATTCCCTACTACTACTCGTCACTTTTTCCTATAGGGCCAGCGCTGACAAATTCGTCGTTTCGTAACTTTTCGAATATTTAGTCTCTCTACATCATATCGTCAACTTAGAATACAAAAGTTGATCTGATCATCACGTGCAACACGCACGTACAAAGATGTATACGACATGTTTATATTTGTTATTTTGTAATATTCAAAGATGTTATTTCTTATAATACTGAGCCACCATAAAAAGACATCATTACAACATTCATATCAGCTAGATGTTTAATAGAACTGAACTGTCTTGTTAGCACACGCTAAAAAGTTTGATGAAGACACACCAATATAACAAAAACCTCCATCTATAAAACAAAAATTAATCTTTATGTTTCGTTGTAACCATATGTACTAAAAGTATTCATACCTATCAGCCTTCAAATAAAAATTAAAATATATTGCCTCTATGCAATTGTCTTATATGTCTTCATCCTTACGTTGAATTAGGCCACGTTCATATCCGTGAGACTTGTCATGAAAAGAAATAAAAGACGTCGACTTACCATCCCAAATTTTGGTAATATTTGTATCAGTGCCACACATGTTCAAAAATATGTCGTTAATAAATGTAACAAGTACATAATTTTATTTCACTTTAATTCTCCTCCAAGAATCTTGTATACTACCAACTACTTTGTATCCTCGCATTCGTTTCCTTTAAGCTCCAACATCGATAGAAAAAAACTATGATATAGCCCTCACCATGATCACAGCAAGTATCCAAACCCCAGAAAGAAAAAGTCGAACTAATAACGGAAGAAATAATTTGCTGGGAGAAGAAACTATGATATAGGCCCAGCCACTGAAAACCTACTTTGGAAGAAAAAGGGTTTGCTCGGTTCTACAGAAACCCAAGAGTGCGACCACTTGTGAATGCGAAACAAAATAAAAATAAGCTGGGTTAGTGCAATTATGAAAGAACAGGCGCTGTAACTCTGGAAACTTTGCCAGCCAATAGATGGACTAACTGAGCCAAGTTTGTGACGGAACACAGGACATGTAACCATAAGAATGTAAGGACATGTAACCCAACTGATCCCAAGTTTGTGACAGTGTGAATCAAATAATTTGTATGTTATAAACTGATAATATCTTGCTAATGCCTAAAACAAAGAGAAGCACGTAGTTAGTGGCCATGGAAAAACCATC